>JAPMOQ010062732.1:119420-156440 GCA_026543055.1 Argiope trifasciata
AAATACATATTTATTGTACTTATTTGTCTTAAAATATTTGGAATTGAATTTTTATGTCTTTTAAAGATATTCATAAATATAATAAATAAAATAGTTTAAGTGAAAATAATTAATTTATATTTAAAATAAAAATGGTGCTTGAGTCTTCATTTTTGTTTTTAAATGAACATATATAAAAACTCCAGTTCTGCATTAACCATATCAAATTCAAGACCATTCAGTTCAAAGCAAAAATATTTTTAAAGAACGATTTATAGCAAAAAATATTACAATTCATGATAAATAGAAAAGAAACTGTCATTATTTTTTTATTTATAAATGTGTATCTTTTTTGTCTTATATTAAAACAATTATCACGTTTTGTGTTTCTTTCTACTGAAGTTTTATTATAAAAATTGGAGTTTTAGTTAAAAATCTCTCAAATATGAATCACATGCTCACTACGAAATTCTTCCATTGGAATATCTTCTTTAAAAGGCAAGACAAAAAAATAAGTTTACTTTAGGCAAATTGCTTTGTTTGAAAAACTGAAATAAAAACGATGCTTACAGAAACAGAACTGACGAGGGACAGTGAAAGGAAAAGTTAAGTGACATTTTATTAGATGCGTAAACAAAATAATTTACTCTCTATTAACTCTTTTCTAAATGTCGAAATACTTTCCCGTCCTAAAATATTTCCAGAATCGTGAAAGAAGGAAAACTTTATTAGCTATCTGAAATCGATTTTTCTTTTAGGAGTATTTTAAGGCCCTTCTGTTTATCACTAGTTTCACTATAAAATGAGTTCGAAAGGAAAATTCGTAAATCGTTCTATTAGGTTGGTGACTAAATTCGTAACGTTTTTACATTTACGTTGTTTTACACTGATTGTTTTGCTGTTTGACAAAGTGTATGGTTTTCGTTCGATAGAGCTCTATCAGCTCTACAAAACTATGCTAATCATCTTTTTGAGTCATATAATTTTTAATTGTTTTTAAGGCTTAGAAATGGAATATCCAGGAAGTAAAAATCAACATTTTCGACACCTGCTCTTCTTCGCTTTCCATCCAGGACACAAAGCTGTTTAAGCAGCCCAGGAAGTTTGCAGAATATACCCAGAAGGTGTCCTAAGCAAGTCTGCAGCATGGAAATGGTCAATCCTGACCTCCATCGAAAGAAGACCATGATCTGCGTTTGGAGGAGGGGGACTGGGAGGGCATGGTGTACTGGAAAATGCTCGAAAGGAATGTCGCGGTCACCAAGGGGCTCTACATAGCCCAGCTACACCGCATAAAAGAGGCTATGCGGCTAAAAAGACCCCATAGACAAGGACAAAACATACTCCTTCAAGGCAACGCCAGGCCCCATGTTGCACAAGTACTCAAAGCCGCCCTCCAAGAGCTTGAATGGAGGTCTTTCAGTTTCCTCCGTATTCACCGTATCTTGCGTCATCGGATTGCCATCTTTTCCGCTCCCTGTCGAACTGCATGAGGGACGTTACCTTCGACGATAAAGAGGGCCTTAAAAACTGTCTGCAAAGCGGAAATGGTTTGCAAATGGCGATTTTGACGTCGACGACACATCCTTCGAACTGGGAGGGCATGGTGTACTGGGAAATGTTCGAAAGGAATGTCATGGTCACCAAAGAGCTGTACATAGCCAAACTACACCGCTTGAAAGAGGCTATGCGGCTAAAAAGACCCCATCGATAAGGACAAAACATACTCCTTTGCGGCAACACCAGGCCCAACAATGCACAAGTCGTCAAATCCGCACTCCAAGGGCTAGAATGGAAGGTCCTACATCATCTTCCGTATTCTTTGGACCTTGCGCCATCGGATTACCATCATTTCCGCGCAATGTCGAACCATATGAGGATCGTTTCCTTCGACAATGAAGACGACCTTAATATCTGGCACAAATCCTTCTTCGATACCAGACGAGGCAATTTTTGACGGAGATGCACTGACAAATCGGTCGAGAGGTGAGAGGAGGTCGTAAACAGTAATGGCGAATACATAATCGATTAATTGATTATTATCATTAATGATTTTTCTTAAATAAAAGTCTTTGATAAAACGCTACGAACTCATTCCCCAGCCTAATGATTTGAATGAAAAAAAATTTTTTCGATATTAGTAACCATTAAGTTTTAAAAAAATTGCGTTTTTTTTTAAGCTTTTAATTTGGAATGTATAACTATTTAAAATTTGAATTTTGTTGTGTGATAAGACAAATACAAATTTAACAGATGTTAAAAATTTATAAGTAAATGATTAACTATTTTCAATAATAGCTTTTATTATTCTGATCTGAATGTAACTACAAGGCTTCATTTAAAATAAATAGTGAATTTGGTATTTAAAATTTTATCAAACCTTTTTCCTACGCATAAAAGACCATTGGCAACGGCATAACAGCAATTTATTTTATTTCGTCGTTTCAAAATGAATTTGTTTTTAATAAAATACATTGTTTTAACTTTCCCGATTTTTCAAGAATGGCCAATGTAATTATAATTAAAATTTGTTCAGGTACCTGGCTACGTTTGCAGGATTTTTTTTTCAATTGGAATTTTTAAAATTTATTTAAAACCATAGCTTTTACATGTATAGTCAATTATAATACAAAATACTATAAATAGCACACATTTTTCAGAAAATGTCAAAATTTTGAGAAATATGAAAAGGTATAGTAAATTTAAATGAAATTTAAACCAAAACGGTAAAAACTTTACACAAAATGGTAATGCAGCAATCCTATTTTTCTTAATACCCAAGTTATAGAATATAATGATGAATGAAATGAACCAAAAGCTAAGAAAAATATTCAGATGAAAAGAAATTTAGGGTAAAAAAAATCATATATATGCATTTTTTTCATAAATTTGTAACTTAATTTTTCTTAAAACACCTATAATTGAAAAAGTATTTCACCAACAATAAAACACGTGATTCATTTCATTGCCCCTCTTAATTAAAATACACGCTGAAATTTTTATGTAAATACCTCTATTAGTTTTTGAGATATCATATTAAAGTTGGAGAATTTCTATGAAGATTAAAGTTTTGAGAAAATGGAAGTGAAAGTCAAAGTTTAGCTGAAACATTCTGTGACCCGGGATGATAGATCAGACCTTGATTTTCCCAGAAAAGATAAACTGTTTTGGAACGAGAAAAGTCTGAATTACAAAAAATAACAAAAAAAAATCGCTATTGATGAAAAACTAGTGTTTTTTAACGTAGTCGGATATCTTACGCACAAGGAAAATTTACAACAAAATAATTCATTTGTTGAGAAAAGTTTTTATAGCCAAGTTCTTAACAAAAATGAGAGGATTTGTATGAAATAAAATATAAAAAAGAAAGTAGAACATCCATCATAGATGAATCTAGCTCATGAAGATTCTCCATTTTGTCTTATCATTAATATATCGTTCAGATAATAGATTTTACACTAGTGATAGTTTTTAACAATTAGAGGGTACAATTTAAAAAAATCACTTCATGGGAAATAGCAAAAACAACAAAAATTGTGGAATACTAACTAAACATGATAACGACGTTTTTTTATGTTTTTATTATTTGTGAAGCTTTTAAAAAATGGGAAGCCCCGAGATCCCTGTTCACTTGATATATAGTTGCTTTGAAACGAAACATCGGCGAGTCTGTATAGCTGAATGGTTATGACGCTGGACTCGTAGTCAGGAGATCATGTGTTCGAATCCCAGGAGACTTAAAGGTTATTTTTCCTTGATTTCGTGTTCCAGAAGATTCTAGACCATTCTTTCATCGACTCTCATTCTTTCATTGCTCTGGACTTTTCTTAGTGTCTCCAGAAAGGTATTCTGGAACTTTCCTTACTTGTATAAAAGCCGAAGATCTCTTAGTTCAGATTTGAGTTAATGAATTGATTTATCTCTACTTCTCGTGTCTTCTTAAATTCTATCTACGTGACAATATCACCAAATATATTCTCTTTCTTTTTACGAAGTTGAATTACATATATTTGTGACCACCTTTCTGAGACAAAAAAATTTGAAATTTTTGATGAATCATTTTTTTCTACGTACTCTGAAGTAGCTTTACAAAAAATAATTTATGTTATATTTCGATGACTGGGAAAGAGCACACATTGCTAAATTGCAGCCTTAGGAGGCAAATTTGAAGTAAACTCAGAAAAAACTGAAAATTTGCTCCAGTAAATTAATAAATATTGCCAGGTGCAACCATTTCTATTCTCTACTTTTATATACCATTTACCACTTTTATACATACCACTTACTTACCTTATACCACTTTTTATTCATAGAAGTAAACACTTTACAATTCAATATTTTTATGTAAAATTTCTGCATACGGATGAATTTTATAGCATAAATTTATAACAGAAGAAATTGCTAAATAGAATCGCTAAATTGCATAAAAGTTCAACTTTTTCTTTCAATGAATCGGTAAAATGAGAGGATTTCAGTATTTTTCACCTGAAGGTGAAGAATACGAAATCAATTCTTGGAAAAAAATCTTTTATTTTTTGCTAGAACTAAATTCGCATTCTTAAGAATTTTTTGATTATTATTTAATAAAAAGTAACTAATTTCTTTTTCTTTTTTAACCTAAATAGGAAATTAATTAATTATTATTTTTATATCTTGTTTTTAGAAGTAAGGCATATTTGTAAGTAATATTTTTAAGAAACATTATACTATCAGAGAGAAATTGGCAAAAAGCATGACTTAGGATATATATTATATTGCTAATTTCAAAGTATTCTATACATTCATAATATATACATACAATTATACTCATTATTTTCAGTAATTATATAAAATAAAATGAGAAAGGATTTTTTATTAAAGCCATAGAAATAACGATTAGCATTCATAAGAGTAGATTTAAAAGCTCTAAATTTTATAAATGATGGGATTATTTTTATTAAAAGCAATTGCACATTCTGTAGACAAAGCTTCCTTCTAAACGTATGAAAAGACGTAATCAATCTTCATTGTTGCTTAATTTCACCACAATCTTGAATATGCTACTTGATTTTGATTTATTTGTGACAAGCTTTCTTTAGGCTGTGGTTGCATATTTTCAAAAATTTAATTCGGGAAAAATATTTCTGCCCTTATTAACAGATTACCGTATTTCCTCAAATACCGATAAAAACGACGTCTTAAAAATGGAAGTAGAGTGAAAAATTAGTCGTGGCAAGAGATTTGTTGGTAGGTACACGAAAACTAGGTGCAAAAGTCTATTGTGAGCTTTCACTGACGTTAACAAGATTAACGTCAATTAAATGCTTGAAGTGATTTACCTAGACTTAAGAGAATAGAAGGTACTCAGCTGGTGTAAAAGCAGAAGTGGATGACTATTTAGACATCGAAATATGTAGAATCATTCATCAAACTTCTAAACTGATAGACTCCCATGTTTATTTTGCTTTTTGAATGGAAGCCTATCATCAATGGTTGTTGCTTTCTAACTTTGTTCATTGAGTAAAATAATGAAATATTAAATAAGGGTTATTATATATAATTAGAATCAGCTGAAGAACTAATTTAAATAAAAATTTTACTAATATAAATATTAGTTTAATTTCAAATTTAAATGAAGTTACAAGTTATTATTTCTTCTTTTAATTATTTATATAGCGCTTTAGATTACAATTATAGAAATATACAATTTCATTGCTATTTTAACGAAATAAGATATTCAAACAAAATGATTAAAACCACAACAGTAGTATTAATTGCTCTAGTTGAATTACCTTTCCTCTGATGACAAGACTAGCATCGCAATGTTCCCTGTAGATTGAATTAAATGTTTCTTATATTTTGGTAATGATTAGTTCGTTTTCGACTGTATGAATTATACGCATGTCGGACGAGCTTGTCTCATAGCTACCCGTACACTTTTTGTAATCGCACTCACACAGTCGAATGCTCATGTGGCGGTGATGCGTACGTACATTTTAAACTGGAATAAATTTTAATCGCCATTAAAAGACTGCCATTTGTCCATTATTTCTGAAATAAATATAGTTTAGCATTCTGGCCTTCAGTTTGCTTATATTTAACTTGACTTCGGTCTTTAAGATCTCTAGATATTTGTTCCAATTATTAAAAGTGTTCGGAATTTCTATTTTAAAAATCTTTACTCAAATTTGCGAAGCGTTATGATTAATCTTATTTAACACTAGGTACCCAGCGCGTTGCAGCAGCTGAAAAAACAATATAAAGTGCAATCGATCAATCATTTGGCAATGTTTTATCGAAATGGGATGGAAGGTACGAAAAGTGTATAAAATAAGAACAAACAAATATTCTTTTTTACATATTAGATTTGTGAATTCTTTTAAAATTGTAAAACTTGGTGTTCATTCAGAATGGCAATGAAAAAAAACCTATTTATTATGTCTCGTGATCCGTTCAATATTCGTTCGAAATTCTCAAACTTAATTTCAGAAAATGGGAGTAAAAATATTTTTATTTCAAATTTGTGAAACATAAAAAATATATTTATGTCATAGAATCATAAATATAGGTGAAAAAATAATTTTTGAAAATTAAGGTAAGACCTTTTGAATAAAATGAAGACTAACATTCATTTTTATTTATATAGATTTGATCACATTTTGTCATCCCAAATGTAAAATTGAAAAAAAAAATGTGATTTATCTAAGCTTCATTCTTTCAAAAAGCACCATATCTTCTGGTCTTGTGGCGCTGCGATCAACACTTACACCATCGGATTGAAGTGAAGTGAACTAACGAGAAACAGAACTGCTCTAACAAGAAAGCGCGTGCTGAAGTTTTGTTCCGGAGATCGTTGTAAATGTTATTTTCGTGTTCCTGTTCCGTAAAGTTTTAAACTAAAAGTAAAGTTAATTTTTGTAGAGCGGTGTATTTGATGATTGGAAATAATCCACTCCCCTACAGTGTCAGGCATAATAACGGGGGTTCGCAACAAACCATTTGATCCGCTATTTAGAGAAATTCAGTAAGTTCTAAATGTCAAGAAATGCGAAGGCTCTCAAGACAAGTGAAAGATGAATCGGGGCCAGAGATTTGCGGGCAGGTACGGGTAAAGTGAAGGGGAAAGTTGGTTGTGAATTTTCGCTGACGCGAACATGATTAACAAATTTCTAATTTAATCCTTGCGCTGAATTATCTGGAGCAGACAGAGCAGAATGGACTTGAGTGGTGAGAACGGAGAAATAAGATGGCTTTAAGGGATGAAACATTTGAATTCATTCTGGATTATGAGATCTACATGAAATAATGCTTCTAACAATATTTTTGAGAAAAAGTACTGGTACGTATTCGAAACTGCTTTTAAGGTATCCGATTACATTCAAAGGAAATGTTTCGACAAATTGCCTTTTTTGAACACAATTTAAAACTATAGTTTTTAGATGTCTTGTCAATTATAAGACAAAATACTATAAATACGATAAAATTAATTGAAAATATAATATATTTTTTTAAAATAGGAAAATTTGTAAAATATTATAATGAAATTTATCGATTACACTCTACACGAAATTGCAATGCAGCAATTCTATTTTGCTTTCTACACAAGTTATAGAATCTAATAATTAATAAAATGAAACAAAATGCAGGAAAAATCGTGAGATTCAGGTAGTTATAGGCAAAAATATACGTGTATATGCATGTTTTCTGTACATGTACATGTATATGCAGAAATTATAGGCAAAAATTTACATGTATAGGCATTTTTTCCATAAATTTACAGCTTAATGTTTCAAAAAACAACTATAAAGGGAAAGATATTTCAATAACTATGAGACTTCTATTGCTCATATTATTTAAAATACACGTTGGAATTTTTATGTAAATACCTCTATTAGTTTTTGAAACATCATGCTAACGGCTGATAACTTTTATGAACATTAAAGTTGAAAATATGTGACCCTGGATGATAGGTCAGGTCTTACTTTTCCTATAAAGGATAAACTGCTTTGGAAAGAGGAAAGTCTGAACTAAAGAAATAACAATAAAAATATTTACCAATGTGGTCGAAAATCAGCGTTTTTAAGGTAGTCGGATACCTTAAGAGACCAAATTTAACCTCTATTAGTAACGAGCAGTCCTAAATGCCTTTTATTATATCACTAGCTGGTACCCGGCGCGTTGCTGCCGCCGAAGAAATAATTTTGGAAATATCGTTTGAGATTTGAAATAACTGTCTTGTTTCATTAGGAATGATAGAAAGAAAGATATTTTTTTTTCGTATCGGAAATGAATGCATTCATTGAAATTGAGTGGTATGTGAAGGAAAAGCCTAAATAATATTTATTCTATTTTGTAAACTTTATTATTCAAGACTTTAGGGTTGACAATATTTTTTTTATTTTCCCATCTTCAGAAGAAACAAATAAGGGCAAGTAATAAATAGTCAAAGTTGCATCGCCATCGGATAAGCAACATAAGGGATATAAGGGATAACGGTATCACATAAGGGATATACAGAAAAATATTAATTTTTATTCATATAGATTCCAGATTCCAACTTGTCCCAGAACTGGCCAGCTATATTACAATAACCGAAAAGTTTTGAAACAATATATCTGGTTCTAAAATTGTTGAAAGTCTTTGTTCCAATAAATAAATGAATGATTCATTAAATTAAAAAAAAAATTCAAATTAAACACACAAATTAAAAAGTATAAAATTCTTTCAAAATTTTGGATTCACTGACGCTAATCTTTTCTAAATGTTAAGAAAAATTGTTGAATTTTAAATACTTTAATACTGTTGATTACTTGCGAATTAAATTTTTTTCATTTAAATAATTTTTATTCAAACATTTAATGGTTTAGTTTTCTAGATTATGATCCTATTAAAGGTTAATGATCAAGAAACAAGCGAATTATTTTGTTATAGTTCATTTTTTCTGTCTTATAGTAACCGCCCTGCATTACGATTGCAAAAGAAACGCAATTAGCAAGCTGACCCGAAACATTTCCCTGATCATTAACTTTTGTGTATCTTCTGTTTCCTTTCATTCAAATGAATAGAGATCGGATCTCGTTTAGAATAAACGACGGAAAAAGAGAAACGGTCCAATTGAGCAAAATCTGTGTTAATCAATGTTTTACCTTTTTCTGTGGAACTGAAAGCTCTATTTTTAAAGAACGATTAACGTCTAAAAACAACGTCTTAGCATTTGAAAGCATTTTGTCGAGGAAATAATAATAAAATAAAAGAAAAATAGTTTTTTTTTTATTTAAGGGGATTTTTTCCCCCAAAGCAACAAAGTGAGGAAAAATCTAATTAAACACTTGTTGAGGAGAAAACTTTAAAATTATCCTCAAAAATTTGTAAATGTAGGAAACATTTTAAATATATTATTTGCTGTACTTTTTTTTTGTGGTTTTTAAAAATTTCTCCATATTCTTAAAACTATTCTTTGTAGATAAGTAGTGATAAGTAGTAAGATCCTTGAGTTTTGTCCTGATTTATGGACATAAAAGAATGCAAATATATGTACGAGTACGAAGACGAAGTAAAAATGAAATAATTTTCAGTTTCAAAACATGTAATTTTTTCTTCATAGACTTCATAAAAATCAAAAGGCGTATTCTATTTTATTTTAACAATATGGATATAAAAAAATATTAATACTAAATGAACATAAAGAAAAAAAAAGTCTTAACATCGTCATGTCAAAGTACAAAATGCAGTTGTACGAGGGCTATTTTATTTTCAACCTCCGATGGACTATAAACAAAAGATGGGTGAAAATAAAAAAAAACGATTTTATTACTAAAATTAATGCACAATAAAGGTTACTTCTCTACATAGTCAGCTCAACGATTGAGGCATTTGTCATACCTATCAACAAGCTTTGCAATACCCTCTTCATAAAATGGTGCCGCCAATGATTTGAAATGAGTTGTCACAGCTTCTTTGAGCTCCTCGTCAGTTTGGAACCACTGCTCCCAAAGCTACTTCTTCAGTTCAAAGAAAAGATGAAAGTCACTCGGTGCTAGGTCGGGACTATATGGTGGGTATTCTAAAATGTCCCATCGAAATTGCTCAAGGAGCCATTCTGTTACACGAGTGCTGTGAGGACGGGCATTGTCATCTATCAGAACAATTCCAGTCGTCATACCATACCATGCCTTTTCGACACCATTCACGAACAACACCATCATTCATAATGTTGTTTCCATACACTCGATTTATTCTCCGATGAATTCCCGCTGCACTATTCCCTTCTGTCTGCAACAAGGGAATAACACTTCGCAAATCACACTTCGCGGGAGAATTAATAGAGTCAGCCATGTTTTCGTGACTGCAGCTGAATAAGAAATGGCATGTTAGAATTGTCAGTGATAGATCATGTGGAGGGGGAGATGCGCAGTCGCCTACTGAGCACACCCACCATCTACCGCATACCTGGCCTTCATAATGGGCGATCGGAGGTTGAAAAAAAAAACAACCCTCGTACTTTGTTCAACTTCTTTTGTTGTTGTTATTGTATTACTGCAGATGTAATACAAGCGTGAACAGGCGCTCATTTTAATCTAGAAAAAAATTATTGTCTTAATGTAACTAATGTTCTTTTATACCTATAGGTCACATTAATTCTCGCTGTATTTCTTTTATGTCTGTAGGTAAAATTTAATTCTCGCTGTATTTAACAATGATATTCAAACTATGTTAAATTTGGAAAAATAAATACTTGAATCAAACGTTAAAACGTGTTTGATTTCTTGTAATGAACTCCTGATATTTTGTCCTATCCTGTTGCAAATTTTGTTTGTAAAAGCAGCATTCTGGGATTCACATTAACTGTTACTCAGTTTTGTCTGTTAATCTTTACTTCAATAATAAATATTATTCATTATATAGAATAATTATGCATAATAAAATCACTTAAAACTAAGCTGGCGTCCTGACTTAGGGGTAGCGTGTCTTCCTAGTGTTCTGGACTTCCCATGCTGAGTCCAGGTTTGGGCATGGTTGTAATTCTGTGCATATTTTTAAAGTTTTGGAAAAATGCAGCGCAATAGATGCATTTGTGGAGAAATGGGTACGATTTACTGATATTTAATGGAATGTATAGAGGTCTCAGAGTGAAGGAAATAATGATTGAAGTACAGTACTGAGGGTACCGGGTCGTCTCAAAACCCTGAAGAACATGATGTCAAAAATGGACAGTTTCATTCCAACTGTTTGAGAATGTGCAGGTGGTGAGAAAGACAGCTATTGACTCCCCCGAAAGGAATGTTAGCTTGACGGACCGGCCAACGTAAGGTTGGACAATACTGATTCAGCAACAAACCCTATCGATACTGCTATGTTCATCTGTGGTCGGCTGCATATAAGGTTTTTATTCTGTGTTCTGTCTGTGAGTAGAGGGAATGTGCCCCCTGCAAAAAGGGGTCGTGCAAGCGAATGTGGCTCATGGATTAGCTAAGTCGTACTCTTGGCCCTAGTTGGAGCCAATGAAGAACAAAGGACGCTAATTTAGGCTTAAAATCACTGAAAGTGATTAGCGTTCTTGCAAATGATATGAGTCGTTGTACACATGAACAACAACAGCATATAGAACTTATCTTAATTTTGTATACTCCAGTTTTTAATAAAGTGAGAATAAGATGCAAAACTTTTTATACATTTCTGTGTTAAATGTCTTTTCAGAGCTAATTAATTTATTCACATTTATTTCAATTAAATCATTCTTGTAATTCATCAAATTCAAAGACAAAAAAAGATGCAATTCATGAAAAATGAATGAGAAACTCAAATTCATAGTTCAAGTTTTTTTCCTACAAGTTACTGAATCTATGAAATTTCAGTTAATTTATATACTTAGACATAAAAAAATTTCTTACAAATTATCTTTTATACAAAATAATTCTGAAGAATTTATCTCTATATGTCCTATAGTTGCCACGAATTTAGCAAATTTGTGAGAAAGATCAGAAAAATCATTTTTCTGTTTTGTTTTGTAAGTGAAAGAAATATATATTTTATAATTTTTTTTCTAAAAGCAATGATACTTTTTGGGAAAAAAACAGATTTTCTTAGATGAATCTATGAATTGTTTGTATTTATATCTATGAATTTTTCATGAATATGAAAATTGGTAATCCTTGCTCATTGATCCTTCAAAACGATGTCGTACCATCAGTTGTGTTCTGAATAAACATGTTTTGAGGAATAAACTAAAATTAAGTCAATATTAAAATTAATGACATAAATATGATAATGACTTCATAAAAGTCTCAAATACTTCATCTTTGTTACATCAATAAGACAAGAGTTTCCCAATACAAAAGTTACCGTGTGATTGGATAGTAGAAAAACTACACAATTAAGCGATAAATCTTAACTTTTTTTTATATTTATCATTACCATTATTTTAATAAATAAATAATTTAAAGTTGCCAAAGAACAAGCTGAAATTTAAGATAATTACTCGGTTGAAAAAATACACAATTATATTTTAAATTAAAGATGAAAGTAATGTTTCCGGTGTTAAATAATTTCAAAACAGTTTTCAAATAAGTGTTAAATGAAACTTAAATAAAATGTTGCAAACAATAAAATGTAGTTACTATTTAAAATGCAATGAGGTTTTATTTTAGCTAATTTGTCTTTTTGATGCTTTAAATGATGACGTTAATTCTGATATAAAATAAACATAGTCCAAAAATATATCGTGTTGAAATTTAGATTTTTTTTTAAAGTTAGGCTATATCATAAATAATTTTAACTTAGGGAAAGATTTTTTTTGTTTGATCAGTCCTTCTCAGAAGTAACAACTTTATTACAGACTAGCCGCCTTAGGCGACCATCTGGTTCGCCATGAGTAATGCGTTCTAAAATTTTCAATTAAGTCACATAGTCATTTGCCTTGAAGTAATTCCGGGCATTGATTGGCTTGAAATTAAAAATGTTTTTTTCCGTGATGCTGCCAAAATATTAAATATGTTTTTAAAAAAAAAAGCGAAAAAGGAAAAAAAATATTGTATAAATGATTTAGATGTTGCAAACGATTATAGAAACCTTTGCTTTGCATTCATTTTTTTAGAAAATATCACATTTTATGTTTCTTTTATTTTATCCAGTCACGTGCTAAAAGTTGCATTTCTTTAGACTTGATTTACGATGATAGCTTTTTTTTATTATTTGAACTTCTGTCATTGTTTTCTTTTATTTTATCCAGTCACGTGCTAAAAAAAACATGGTCAAAATACTTCTTTGAAAATTCGTTAAAAATAGAGGCTTAAGTTATACATTAAAATACTAATACCATTAGAAAGCCAATTTTTTAATCTTTAAATGGATATAAAAATCATGTTTGTGCGATAGTATTTTCGGAAGCTATAGCGGAAAAACGTCGAAATTTCACTTAAATTTTAATAAATTCAAATTCTAATTAAAAATTCGAAAAAAGGGCTCCGAGGTGCACATTCCCAACCTCCAAGGCATGCATGTACCAAAGTTGGTAGTTGTAGAGCACCAACACACACACACACACACACACACACATTGAGCTTTATTATAAGTATAGATGATGCGAGATTGTGTTGACGAGACTAATCTGGGGATTTTAAATTTTGATTAAATGTTAGCTTTTTTTGCGGTAACTACCAGAAATATTATCGTAAAAATAATTTTGCACCATTAAATTTACAAAAATTATCAACTTTACTATACTAACGATTATATGGTATAAATATATTTTCTGTATTTAATCCATTTTAAAAGAAAATATTTTGATCATATTTTTTTTAATTAAATTTTTGAATTCTAAACGAATATGAAACGAGTCACAAGATACAATAAATAGTTTCTTTCATCACCATTCTGAAAGAACACCAAGCTTTACAAATCTAATACATAAAAATGAATGTTTGAATGCTCCTGCTGTACCGTTCATTCTATTTTGATAAAACATTGTCAAATGATTGATTGATTGTATTTATTAATATTCTTTTCGGTGGCAGCAACGAGCTTGGTACCATCTAGTGGCTTATATTTCATAGAATTGCTCCAAAAACAGAACAAGAAAATTATTGCAATATTAAATAAGAATCTTTTATAAATTATCGTCAAAATTCGGGAAACAAATTCTGCGAAAATTAATGGATACATTAAATTTCTTTTTCGGATATTAAAAGATAAAAGAATGATTGTTTCGCTCAATGAAGTTTTCAAAACTCAACTCTGTAGAATTCCAAGAATTTCAATGAATATTTGGTTAAACTTTTAAAAAAGAAACAGCAAGGTGATGAATGTTCTAAAACTTCAAAATATATTTCACCAAATTTGATAACTATGATCAAGCAGTCAGATCTGTTGACGCCGAGCACCAGCTAGTAATCAAATAAAACCGAAGTAAATGTTTCAATCTAAAATTAGATACTTCGAAAATTACGGAAACGAAACAACTGTAAATTACATTTACTAAACTGTTTCACAACTTCAATTTCCAGCTGTTTCCTTCAAAACTCTTAAAACTTTCCATCTATCATTGTTAACATTTAATTACGCATTGTTAGACAACCGAACACCAAAAACAACAAACAGTTAATGAAAATGATTCGTTTGTGACAAGAGTTTCTTAGCATGTATGAAAGATAACTCCAGAAAAATAATCCAAGCAACCCGCCATTTAAGAAATTGTATCAATTCTCGAAATGTCAAGAAATACGACGCCTTCCAAGACGAGGTGAAAGATTAATCGTGCCGAGAGATTTGCTGACAGCTACAAGGAAAACTGGATGGAAAAGTTGGTTGTGAGTTTTCAGCGACATAAACATGATTAACGAGATTTCTAATTTAATCCTTCGAGTGAATTATATTTACTTGCGGAAAACAGAATATACTGAAATAATAAGCGGAGAAGTTAAGCTGGCTTTACGAATCGAAGACTTAGGTATAATAACTTAACGATATCTTGGATAACGAATTTTTCGTTTCTATGTAAATGTTTTTGGTCGTTGAAAAGAATTGTTCTAATGGGTATTAAATTTTAAAATCTCATTTCGCATTTCTCATTTTAAACATGTAGAAATTGTGGAAGTGTGTGTAATAATAAAAAAAGAAAAATTCAGGAATTCTAATAATCAAACATAATTACTCAAGGTCATTTGAATCCAATCTTATTTCCTTGATTTTAATCTTTAAGGTATCCGATTACATCCGAAGGGAAAATTTTGATTTTTTAAAACTTTTTATGCTTTTTGGATGTATTGATAACTATACACACATATTAAATAGTTTACAAACGCAATTACTTGAAAATATAATATATTTTGAGAAATGGGAAAATATGAAGTAAATTTTAAAAACCCAAAGCGGTTTACGTTCTACACAAAATGGTAATGCATCAATGCCATTTTTCTTTGTACACAAGTTATAGAATATAATGATGAATGAAATGAACCAAAATCTAAGAAACATTTTGAAATGCAAAAAAAGTATGGGTAAAAATATACATATATATGCATTTTCACCATGAATTCGCTACTTAATTTTTCTACAAACACCTGTAAATGAAAAAGTATTTGAACAGCAATAAAAGTTTTGCTTTATTTAATTGCCCACATTATTTAAAACACACGCTGTATTTTTATGTGTATACCTCTATTGGTTTTCCAGATATCACGTTCACGGTACAGAATTTTTATGAAAATTAAACTTTTGCAAAAATTGATGCTAAAGACATATTTTAGTTTAAAAAATATGTTACCCTGGTTGATAGGTCGGGCCTTCCTTTTCCTATAAAAGATAAATTGATTTCAAAAAAGGTAAGTCTGAACTGCAAGAAGTAATAAGAATTTTAAAAGAAATCGCCAATGTGGTTAATAATCAGTGTTTTTAACGTAGTCGGATACCTTAAGGTATATACCGAATATTTTATTATTATTATTATTGTATTTCAGAATCTTCCCAAAAGAGTTTATCTTTTCTAGGAAACGACAAGTCTGACCTATCATCCAGGGTCACATATTTTTTCCGCTAAATTGTGACTTTAATTTCAATTTGCTCAAAACATTTGAGTTTCATAACAATTCTCCACAGTTCACACGATATCTCAAAATCCAATAGAGGTATCAACATAAAAGTTTCAGCGCGTGTTTTAAATAATATGGACAATGAAATGAACCAAAAGTTTTATGGTTGGTGAAATTCTTTTTCATTTAGGGGCTTTTAGAAAGTTAAGTTGTAAATTTATGGGAATATGCATATATATGTATCTTTTTATCCATTACTTCTTTGGATCTCAACATGCTTCTTAGATTTCGGTTTATTTCATTCATCATTAAATTCTATAACTTGAGTGCAAAGAAAAATAGGATTTCTGCATTACTATTTTGTGTAGAATGTTAGCCGTTTTGATTAAATTTCATTAAAATTTACTACTGTGACCGGTGGTTGGTGGGTCCTACTTAAGATAAGCCTTCTTGTGTAACATTAATTTATTATTAAAACATATAAGATTACGTCATACACAAACACAAACAGAGAATAGACAAAACACGTCAACACATAACGATAACAGAGGCTTAACTGACTGTCTCTCTAAGCACTCGCCAGAGGGCGGCGTGTAATGAGTGAATCATAGTGGAGGGGGAAAAGAGAGTGCTACACTACACATTTTCCTGTTTTTAACAATATATTATATTTTAGAATCATTTTGTTGTATTTATAGTTTTTTTTCTATTATAATTGACAATACATCTAATAACCATAGTTTTAAAATAATTTTTAAAAATTGTAATTTTACGAAAAGATTGCTTCGAACGTAGTCAGATACCTTAAGCGGGCTTTACGAATTGAAAACTTAAGAATAATAATTCAACGGTATCTTGGATAATGAATTTTTCGTTTCTGTGTTAATGTTTTTGGTCAGGAAAAGAATTATTCTAATGGATATTAAATTTTAAAATCGTCTTTCCAACTTCTTTTTATTTTATTTATTTAGAACTTTTTAAATTTTGCCCACAGATACAATTTTGTCTCATATAATGTAAATTGTGGAAGTTTCGAAATGTATTTAGATTTTACAGTCTTTTATTCGGTTGAAGTGTAGTTTAGTGTGCCAACGAATTCATCGCCAATATGGTAACCCGATCAAACAATAAAAAAAAGGATACTCTTTTTGTTTTCTACTTTTAACATTGGTTGAGTTGCTCGTGTACTGCAACTATTTTAAGAAAAATTTTGAATTAAAAATTATAAAAAATATCAATGAAATATTTCAATTAATTAACTTTTAATTATAATTCTGTTGTATTATAATTAAAAGTTTTTTATTGCAAATAAGACTGTAATGTTATGTTTAATGTGAATTCAAACAAAAAAGTTTATTATTTTCCAATAAACTATCGGTATGCATGTTAGAAATCGTCTAAATTATTAAGGTATCCTACTACGTTAAAAAACATTTGTTTCCTACCACAATAGCGAATTTGTTGTTGTTGTTATTTCATGTAGTTCAGACTTTCCCATTTCCAGAAGCAGTTTATCTTTTCTACCAAAGAGATCTGACCTTTCATCACTTTTTCAGCTAAAATTTGTCTTTAATTTTAATTTTCTTATAACTTTAATTTTCATAAAAAATTCTCCATCGTTAACATGATATCTCTAAAAGAAATAGAAGTATTTAGCTTTTTTAAATTGAGATATTTCATTTTTTTTTTTGAATTTATATCTAAATTTTTTTTACATTTTCTAAATTGCTAATCATTGTTATTTTAAAAAACTAATGATTATAATTTTGCATTTGATTCAATTTTCTTTATCTTGTTGAAAACAAACCAATGTTTTCTTGATAACATTGATTCACAATTATATGATAATTATTAAATTTATTTTTGTTGTTGAAATTAAATTTTTAGTTTTCATACGCATTTTAGTTCAAATAGTTTCTTTTCATTAAGCTTTGGAAAAAGCTTCACATCTTTAAAAGTTTTTAATTATCTACAAAATAGTTTAGTAATTTTAACAAGTACACAAAAATGGATAAAATAACGAATTATTTATTTATTTAAAAAGAAAGACCACATTACGTGAAAAATTTTCAGATAACTTGTGCATTAATAAATTAACATCAAACACATAAAAACATAAAGATATACCTAAGAATGATTAAAACGTTAAAAAACTATATATGGCATTTAATTTGCTAGTATAATTATTCTGAAAACATTAAAAAAAACACTGCAAATAAAAAGGTTGGGAAATATTAACCCTAAAATCATAAAAAAAGTATAGAAGATTTGAAACTTAACTAAATTCAGTGTTGGGAAACTTTAAAAAACGTACTAACGACTCAAAAGTAAAATTCATTGGTAATTATTTATTGAAACCTCCGATTAATGACGATGTTACCTAAGAAAAGGACAGTTTATTTTTGAAGTTGAAAGAAATCCAAGTTAATTTGAAAATAAAAGTTTACGTGACTTCTAGCGGCCTTCTGGCCTAGGGGTAGAGTATCTTCCCCGTGATCTGGGCATCCCGGGTCAGAGTCCCGGTTCGAACATGGCTGTTCTTTGTTCTCTCTGTGAGATGTATGAATGTGGCCCCCCTGTAAGAAGGGGTTGTGCAAGCGAATGTGTGTGTCAAATTCATTTGAGCTAGAAGTCAGGCTTCTGCCCGCTGGGTGCTCAGGGGTCTTTAACCTCAGAAACTAATGCATCCCCTTCCCGGGCCGCCGTGGCCTGGTGGTAAGGTCTCGGCTTCGGAACCGAAGGGTTTCATTTTCGAGTCTCGATTCCACCGAAGAATCGTCGTGTGAGGGGGTCTCTTGCACGTTAAATCCGTCAGGACAAACGACCTCCCGCTGGTGTGGAGAGGGGGTGCCAGCTCAGGTGTCGTCCTCGTCATTTGAACCTGATTCAAAATGACGAGGTCCGTCCCGAAATAGCCCTAGTGTTGCTTTGAAATGGGACGTTAATATAAAACTAAACTAAACTAAGCACTCCGTTTCCGTGGAAACACGGACACAACATCACCATCATGGGACTTTTAATTTGTCTTTTGTTCGGAAAAAGCAACAATTATCATTAATTTTATTGAATTCATTGAAATAAATTTAAAAACACAACACAAACAAAGCAGTTAATGATCAAGAAAACCTTTTCAAGTTGGTTCGTTAATTGTACTTCTTTCTCAACTGTTTTGCAACTAAAGCAATTAATATTAAACACAAAACGCCTGAAAAATACTTTTTCTCCATCAGCACCCATTAGTCTGTTTCGAAAACAATTTTTTTATTTAATTGATGTTTTCTTACATTAAATCATTATTGCGATCTACAGAGGTACAAAAAATTGAGAGTACACCTTACTTTTACTTTTTAAATCCAACTTCCAATATAAATAGCACATTACCTAGAAGTGCAAACATATTTTTATTTTTAGACATGAAAAAGGGTTTAATTTAGAGTAAAAATAAAGTACAATCAACGAAAAATTCCTAAAATGAAAATTTTCAGAAGCAGTTCAAATAAACAGATTTTTACCTAAAAAAATTAAGAGTACACCTATGAAATTTTTGCAATATTTCGAATAAAAATAAAGTGTCACTGCTAAGTTCCTTGTCTTTTGACTTTTATTATGACTTTTAACGTCTTTGTATCGATTTGACCAATTTTTGGTGAAATCTGAAGATATTTCACCCCATTTCTCTTGCAACACTTGTTTTAAATGGATTTTGTTTCTAATTTTTTTTTTAGTGTGGCCCACAATATTTGGTAATATTCAATGGCAATGATGTCGGAGTACTGTGTTGATGTGTATAACTACTGTTTATAATGAAAATGACACCATATTTTGACGTTAAGTGCATTCTGTTTGGGGTCGTTGTACTTCTAAAAAATGGAATTTATATCTAAACCCAAATTTTTAATACTTTTCTTTAGATTGCTGTTGCCATAAGGTTCATCCAACTTGTAGAAAAAATTTCTTAAATCATAGTCAAAAATGTAAGTGCTGAAATTGTCCGAAATGCCATTAAAGAAGCTGGATATAAAAGTTGCATTAATAGAGATAAACCGTTCATCAGCTTGAAAACTCAGGTAAAGCAATTGAAGTTTGTAAAAAATCCACAATTGAAGACTTAACTTTTGAAAGAAAGTGCTATTTAGTAAGTAAAGAAAACTCACTATTTTTGGCAGTGACAGCAATCGTAGTGTATGGAGAAAGCCTAATACTGCTTTAAATTTAAAAAAAAATTTCGTCCTACTTGGTGGTAATTCCGTCTTGATTTGAGGTTGTATGGCTTCACCCAGGACAGGAAGTTTAATTCTTATAGATGACATTATAAGATAGATATACTTCGCAGCAATCTAAAGGAAGTTGTTAAAAATTTGGGTTTAGATGGAAATTCCGTTTTTTAGCAGCATAACGATCCCAAACAGAATACACGCAAAGTTAAAATATGGTGGCTTTTTTTATTAAAAACAGCAGTTACACACATCAACACAGTATTCCGACATCATTGCCATCGAATATTACTATAAAATATCTCCAGATTTCCCCCAAAATTGGTCAAATCGGTACAAAGACATTTAAAAGTCATTATAAAAGTCAAAAGACAAGCAACTTATCAATGGCACTTTATTTTTATGCGAGATATTGCCAAAATTTCATAGGTGTACTCTCAATTTTTTGAGGTAAAAATCTGTTTATTTAAAATGCTTCTAAAAATTTTCATTTTAGGAATTTTTCGTTGATTATACTTTATTTTTACTCTAAAGTAAACTCTTTTTCATGTCTAAAAATAAAAACATGTTTGCACTTCTAGGTAATGTGCTATTTATATTGGAAATCGTATTTATCAAGTAAATGTGAGGTGTACTCTGAATTTTTTGTGCCACTGTATGTCTCATTCTAGCTCTAAATTACAACAGGGATAATGAACACTTACTCTTTGGCCATTAAATCTCAATGATTTCGCTTTGCTTTTCAATAAGATGAGTCTTTATAAACTCAACTTCTTTTAAATGCTAAAAGAAACCTACTCACCAATAAGATTAGATGTCAATTTTTCTCACCTCGTGATGTTTTTACCACATCATAATCCACGGTCACCGCCTCTCTCGTGTAGAGCTCATTTTTATTTAAACTAAAAGAGAAACTACTTCTTAATTCACTCCTGCGAGCATTTAAAAGTGCAGCTTCCAGCCAAAGTCTCTTTTTCCTTTTCAATCGCAGATTGCTCGTGAGACATTAGAAAGTGTCTCGTTCCTTGTCTCATTCGTAATGATCTCATTTACATGATTGATGCTTTCACCGATTTAAATTCAATTTTTCAGAAACACAAAATTATTTCCTTTGTAAGAGACACGTCGTAATTACTTTGCGGTAATTTAATGGGAGACATCATTTATTTGCACATTCAAAATATGCGTCTTTGATGAGGTGGATTTTGATTTTGAAAAATATTTCTAGTTATGGAATCTCCTGTGGGTTAGCTATTTGCAGAATACATTTTATAATAACCAGCGGGTGACCGAGCTCCGCACGGAGAAAACAGGTATCGAAGCTAACTCGAAGATTTAAATTTTCAATTGTGATTTATCAAAACAATACATGCCATAAGAAAACTTGTGAAACCATTGGTGAAAAGATAACCGGTTAAAGTGCACCATTGTAAACTATTCTAAACAAAGTTAGAGTTTGGAAAGGGAACTATTCTATACAAAGGTAAAGATTGAAGTGTGTTGAAGTTCAATATTTTTGACAAATTCATTTAGAAAAACCAAACATATATACATACATAAGAAGCATATTATAAACCTATAACAGCATAAACATGAAACTTTATTAGTTCGCCATATTGGCTATAGATGGCAGCACGTTACCGATTGAAAATTTAAGTAGCCATTATGGCGGACTAATAAAGTTTGAAAATATCCTATCTGTAACTCCGAACTGCTCGACCGTAGCGCTTCAAAACCGGCGCCAATCGATTCCTCGTGGCCAAAAACCCCAGACCCCCAAGTTTACCGGAGTTTATTAATTCTGGGGCGATTTTCGACTTGGCAACCATTCCTCGTATTATAGTATTAGATTGTAAAATTACATTATTAAATTCCTGTATCCAATGGCTTTTACAAATTCAGGTATCTGACAACATTGAGAACACTGGTTATTGAAAACACTGGCAATTTATTTTATAAAATAATGTTATGACTTGTAGCTCGGACTTTCATCTTTCTAAAACGGCTTAATTTTTCTGGGAAAAGGAAGGTCTAACACATCATTAGTTTAGTTTAGTTATATTAACGTCCCATTTAAAGCAACACGAGTGCTATTTTGGGACGGACCTTTTAATTTTGAACCACGGTCAGATGATGAGGACGACACCTGAACTGGCACCCCTCTCTCCACACCAGGGGGAGGACGTTTGGCTTGACGGATTTAATGTGCAAGAGACTCATTCTTACGACGGTTCTTCGGTGGAATCGAGTCTCGAACCTGAAACCCTTCAGTTCCGAAGCCTTAGCACCAGGCCACCGCGGCAGCTAGGAAGGTCAAACACATCATTCAGGGAAATTTTAAGCAAATTATTTTTTTCAGCTAAAATTTGTCTTCAACTTCAATTTAATTTTCATAAAAATTCCCCACCGTTAACACGATATCTCAAAAGCTAATAGAGGTATTTAGGTAAAACTTTCAGCTCGAGTTTTAAATAGTATGAGCAATAAAATGGACCAAAAGTTTTATTGTTGGTGAAACACTTTTTCATTTGTAGGTGTTTTTAGAAAAATTAAGATTTGAATTTATGGAAAATGCATATATATGTATATTTTTAACCATCACTTCTTTGCGTCTCAATATTTTTATTAGATATTGTTTCATTTCATTCATCATTATGTTCTACAACTAGTGTACAAAGAAAAATAGGATTGCTGTGTTACAGTTTTGTGTAGAGTGTTAACCGTTTTGGTTAAATGTCATTAAAATAGACTAAAATTTTTCCTATTTCAGAAATTAAATCATATTTTCAAATACTGTTTTAGTATTTAAATTATTTTTAATTGACAAAGCGTCTAAAAATCAAAAATTTCAACTTTTCAAAAAATTTCCTTTGAATGTAGTTGGATACCTTAAGGTAAAATAAATTTAATAAAAATAAATTGGTGTGTCTCTTTTGCCTTTTTTTTCGGGGGTCTCGAAGGGTCAATACTTTTGGACATTGTCCGATGCCTCTCACAGAAAAATCTCTTATTTTGAATGCTAGCCTGAGGGTGACCCTTGAGATAGTCTTCAGGCCGGATTCTTTTTCTATTGTGGAGTTTTGATTCGGCTGTGTTCCTTTTTGCTTGGCTTATTTTGTTAATTAATTTAGATTCATCTGTATTTGAGTTGTAGCTGCATTCGCGCTCAATAAATAGAATAATTGATTTTTTTAGATATTTTGAAATTTTAAATTTTAAACTTGTTTGAATCCGTAATAATTTGTATTTTCGATTCCAATTTTTAGTTTCGCTTCCGTAATTAGTTTCGTTTTTGTTTCGCTTACATAATTTTATTAATTATATTAATTTAGATTTCTTTCATTAAGGTATCTGTTTACGTTACAAACAATGTTTATAGAGTATACACTGGCATATTATTATTATATCTTTTTGTTCAGACTTTCCTCTTTCCAAAACAATTGATCTTTTCTAGGTAAATGAAGGCCTGACTTATCATCTGAAGCAATTTTAAACAAATCTTTTTTTTTTTTCATTATTAAAGTGTGTCTTTAGCTTTGATTTTCTTAAAATTTTAATATTCATAATAATTCTCCAGATTTAGCATGATATCTCAAAATTGCATTTACATAAAAATTCCAGCGTGTGCTTTAAATAATAGGGACAATGAAATGTACCAAAAGTTTTATTGTTGGTAAAATACCTTTTTATTTATAGGTGTTTTTAAAAAATTAAATTAAGAATTTATGGGAAGAAAAAGGAATTTATTCGTGTATTTTTTTCCATAACTCTTTTGCATTTCAATATTTTTCTTAGATTTTGGTTCCTTTCATTCATCATTGCATTCTATAACTTGTGCAGAAAGAAAAATAGGATTGATGCATTACAATTTTGGGAAAAGTGATAACCGTTTTGGTTAAGTTTCACTAAAATTTTTAAAATTTCTATTTTTCCTGTTTCTCAAAATATATTTTTTATCAAATATTTTTGTTGTATTTATAGTTTTGTTTGTATTATAATTGATAATACATCTAAAAACTATAGTTTTAAAAAGTTTTTAAATTTTTTCTTTCGAACGTGGTCGGATACTTTAAGATAGTAATTAACGATTTGCAACAAAACATATAAAAGACACATATATTTTTAAATTTTCATTACATTTTTAAGAAATAATGTATATTTAAAAATTTTATTTGAACACAAGCTCTCTTGCAACAAAATTCTTTGAAATGAAAGCTAAAAATAAGCTTATACCGAAATTCACCTTTTGTAATGAAATATTAACACCATATCATACCTCATTTTTGATAAAATACTTTATTTTATCCCCAAGATCCTTTGATGTTGAAAAGTTAATTAGAACTGTTTATTTTTCAAAAAAAAAATTATATATCCAATGCATTTCTTTGACGCTCTACTAATTAATTTAACAATTATTTATTTTTAGAAACTTAAGTAATCTTTCCAACCGCGAAGAAAGTAAATTAGAAAAGGCTTACGCAGGTATTAAAATAGACTTTTGACTTTTACGTCTAATTTCACTTTATTTGACAAGCATTTACCTTAAAATAGATTTCATTTTTTGAGGCAAAATTTAATGAACGAATTTCATCTTTATATTTATTGGTCTAGCTTCTTTTTTTTGGAGATTAGAAGGAAACGAATGCATCTAAGTATTTATTTTTTGCAACAAAGTTATACTTTATTAAAGATTGAAACTTCTTTTTAGATTTACGAGCAATATTTGCCATTTTCAATTAAAGAATGAAGAACTTAGATGGAGTAGCTTTGAATTAAAATAATACAAAATATTAAAGTGAATATTCTGCTGAAAATTAAATTTTAATCATATTGTCGCATTGAAGCGAATCATGGCCGAGTCTGCATAGCTGAATGGTTATGATGCTGGACTCATAGTCAGGAGATGTTCGAATCCTAGCAAATTTAAATTTGTTTTTTCCTTCATTTCGTGTTCCAGAAGATTCTGGACCTTTCTTTTATTGACCAGATCAGTGTTCTGAACTTTTCTTACCGTCTCCAGTTCTCCGTTCTGGAACTCTCCCTACTTGTATAAAAGCCGAAGAACTCTTACATACAGTCTTCTTAGTACAGAGTTGAGCTAATAAATTGATTTAACTTTACTTCCTGTGTCTTCTTGTGTTCCATCTACATGACAATATAAAATTTAAATTGAAATAATTTTAAGAGAAATGATTTTCGAATCACTCATATAGTATATTTAACAAAACGGTTAATAAAATCGAAGGTTTTGCTGCAAAAAGGATGCAACTCCAATGGGGAGATTTTGGAGTTTACATGTGCTATCATGTTGTCAATTATAAACTTTTTCGTTTGGTGCCAGAAAGATACAGTCACAATCCTTAGTTATTTGTCTCATTAGTTTGTTACAATGCAGAGGAAGCTCCTGGTGCTACCGCCGGTTTATTGCAAACTTTAATAACTGGTTCTGCCTTCTTTTTCGCCCGGTTTATAACACATCTGGTATTTTTTTATGTTCCAAGAATCAGAAATACACTGAAGTGACAAAAGTCGTGGGATAGCAATATGCAAATATACAGATGGCAATAGTATCGCAGCGAAAAAGTATAAATGCGCAGTTCGTTTTCTAGAGCTTTCATTTGTGTTCAAGTTATTCATGTGAACAGGTTTTTCGTGATTTATGGCGGCACGACGAGAATTCACAGACTTTGAAAGTGGAATGTTAGATGGAGCTAGACACATGGGCCATTCCATTGTGGATATCGTTAGTGAATTCAACATTCCGAGATCCACAGTATCAAGAGTGTGCCGAGAGTATGAAATTTCAGACATCACATCCCATCATGGACAGCGCAGTGGGCGACCACCTGCAATTAACGACCGAGACCGCCGACGTCTGTGTAGAATGGTCAATGCTAATAGACAAGCAACACTTCGTCAAATAACTGCAGGAATCAATGTGGGACGTACGAGGGACATGTCCGATAGGACTGTGCGGCGAAATTTGTCTTCCTTGGGCTATGACAGCAGAAGACCGACTCGAGTGTCTTTACTGACAGCACGACATATCCTGCAGCGACTCTCCTGGGCTCGTGAGCATATCGACTGCTCCCTAGACCAGTGGAAAACCATGGCGTGGTCAGATGAGTCACGATTTCAGTTGTTACGAGCTGATGGTAGAGTTCGAGTGTGGCGCAGACCCCACGAAGCCATGGACCCAAAATGTCAGCAAGGCATTTTTCAAGCTGGTGGTGGCTGCATAATGGTATGGGCTGTTTTTACATGGCATGGACTCGGTCCTCTGGTGCAACTGAACCGATCATTGACTGGAAATGGTTATGTTCAGCTGCTTGCAGATCACTTGCAGCCATTCATGGACTTCACGTACCCACCAACGATGAGATTTTTATGGATGACAATGCGCCATGTCACCGGGCCAGAACTGTTCGCGATTGGGTTGAAGAACATTCCGGACAATTCCAGCACATGATCTGGTCACCTAGATCGCCCGATATGAATCCCATCGAGCATTTATGGGGCATCATCGAAAGGTCCGTTCGTGCCCAAACTCCTGCACCATCCACACTTTCACAATTATGGTCGTCTATACAGACAGCATGGCTCAATATTCCTGCAGAAGACTTCCAACGACTTGTGGACTCCATGACACGTCGAGTTGTTGCACTTCGCAGGGCAAAAGCAGGACCGATACGATATTAACAGTCATTCCATGACTTTTGTTATTTCAATGTAAGCAGAAACGAATTCATTTAAAATGTTTGGGATCTCTTTGCCTTCATGACAAAATAAAACAAACTTCATAATGTCCAAAAGTGTTCTTACCTATTGGCTTCTTCTTCTTGCATACAGCCAATCACCCCACCACCACTGAACGTTGCAGTATCGACAGAATTTGTTGTGGTTCAATGCGGAAGTATTGTCCAACCTTGCACTGTCCGATCCGTCAGACCAACATTCCTTTCGGGATGGTAAACAGCTGTCTTTCTCCCCACCTGCACTCTCTCAAACATTTGGAATGAAACTATTACATCCTATCCTTCAGCGTTTTGAGATGATCTGGTATCAACAGCACAGTACTTAAATCATTATTTACCATCTTCGGGTTTTTCCTTCACTCTGAGATCTCTATACATTCCATTAAATAGTGGTAGACCATTCTCCACATCTTTTTGTATACAGCCGACCACCCCGCCGCCACTGAACGTAGCAGTATCGACAGGATGTGTTGGGGTCAACTGCTGAATAAGTGTTGTCCAACCTTACTTGGACCGATCCGTCAAACTAACATTCCTTTTGGAGTAGTCAATAGCCGTCTTTCTCCCTACCTGCACACTCTCCAACAGTTCGAATGGAACTACCCATCTTCGACGTCTTATCCTTCAGGGTTTTGAGATGACCTGGTACCGTCAGTACTCTACTTAAATCATCATTGACAATCTTCAGGTTTTCCTTAAAATTGAGACCTATATGCATTCCGTTAAACAGTGGTAAACCGTACACATTTCTCCACAAATGCATTTATTTTCCTGCGTTCTTCTAAATCTTTGGAAATAGGCAGGAAATCACCCATTTCCAGATATTATTTGGATTATCAGTGGATAGTATCTTCTTATTTTCATTTCCGGATTAGGAATAAAGTCGAAAGTGACACTTCCTTTTTTGGACCTATACCATCTGTCGAACCATTGTAGTTTTATTTCTTCTCTCAATTCCCCTTTTGAGACACACCACTTGATTTGGGGACACCGGCTAATGTCACTGTCTCGATATCTCTAGGAAACGGCAAACGGTTCTCTTTTATATTTTGAGTGGAATCACCAAATCCCCAACTTTTCAACACGACCTTAGGATCCGTGCTTAATGTCTTAGTCGTATATTAGGAAATTTCCCATATACTCAGGATATATCCCATGTACAGATATACCTATTGGCTTAGTGAAAAATGTCGGATCTCAAGATATTGATCGTGAACTCAAAACTAAAACATTTTTTGTACATGCTCATAAGACCTCATGAGCATACAACTGTAAAAAGGGCATTGGAGTGCTCTTCCGAGCCTCGTTAACAATGATGCAGTACATTTCTTTGACAAACGGTCCCCATACACTATTTATACTGTCATCAATTATTTTTTATGAATGAAGTTGTTTTAGCCACTTTTAAAATGTCGTGCTAGGGACGTTTTTAAAATAGAAAAAAAAAGATTATAATACTTTATGAAATATTTTTATTTTCCCAAAAGAGCTATAATTCTCTCTTTCTTTATATGTTTCGGTTTCCAAACTAAAAAATGCGTTCTTTATCCTTGAATTCTATTTACCCACCTTTGACTACTTTTTTGTGGTTTAACTACTGTCACTAATTTCACTTCTGTCAAGGAAATTATTTCTTGATCAATTTTTTTTCGTGAATAGATTTGGTTTCAGATGAATGGGATTAACTTGTTGCAGCGTTAAAAGCAATACATTCTTCGATGGAAAATATGACATGCTTTCGATTGGAAATTCTTCACCCTATTCAAAAGGCTTTATCATAATGTATTCTTAAATATAAAGGGCTTTATCATAAAGGCTTTAAGAATATTTCAGCAGAAAAGAAGGGACTCTTTCGTCTGACTACTGTCACAAATTCTGTCAATTTTTATTTCGTTATTTCGTAAATAGATTTGGTTTCAGATGAATGGGGTTTACTTGTTGCAGCATTAAAAACAATACATTCTGCAATGGAAAGTCTGATTTACTTTCGATTTGAAGTTCTTCATATTATTCAATTTCTGAACCAAAATTATCATAAAGACTATAAGAATCTTTCAGCAGAAAAGAAAAGACTCTTTTGTTAGATATTTATTTTTTATGAACGATTTTATGTGGCATGCTATATTTGTCAAGAAAGTCTTGTCATACTTTTTGAAAAAAAATATTTTATCGCAATTTCTAATTTTTTCGTAATATTTTCTAATTTTTTTTGTTATACTTTGTTGCAATTTCTAATTTCTTTGTAATATTTTCTTGTAGTTTCTAATTTTTTTGTAATATTTTCTTGTATTTCTAATTTTTTTTCACAATATTTTCTTCTAATTTCTTTGTAATATTTTCTTTTAATTTGTAATTTCTTTGTAATATTTTCTTGTAACATAATTTCTTCGTCATATTTTTTTGCAATTTCTGATTTTTCGGTAATATTTTCCTATATTTTCTAATTTTTTCGTAATATTTTCTTGTGATTTCTAATTTCTTCGTAATATATTTTTATAATTTCTAATTTCTTCGTAATATATTTTTATAATTTCTAATTTCTTCGTAATATTTTCTTGCATTTCTAATTTTTCCATAATATTTTCTCTTAATTTCTAATTTCTTCATAATACTCTCTTGTAATTTATAAATTTTTCGTAATATTTTTTTTTAAATTTCTTATTTTATTGTAAGATTTTCTTATAGTTTCTAATTTTTTGGTAATATTTTCTTCTCATTCCTTTGAAATATTTTCTTCTCATTTCTTTATAATATTTTCTTCTCATTTCTTTGTAATATTTTCTTGTTATTTCTAATTTCTTCGTAATATTTTCTTGCCTAAAAAAATAGAAAAAAATTCTTGTCTTAAATCTAGAGGGCGAAACAAAAACATAAATGCAAGATGCGCACGTTGAAATACCGTAAATAAAGTATAATATTAATCGCATTCGTAAACTACCTTAAATTTTACTAAATGCTTTAAGGTATCAGACTACGTTCGAAATAAAATTTTTGAAAAATTGGATTCTTTAAATATTATTTAAAACTATGATTTTTAAATGTATTGTCAATTACAATATAAAATACTGTAAATACTCATTGGCTAAGTAAATATCACTGACAGAGTGAATCGATTGCCTGTTTTATCCAACAGTAAATTGGACGTTATGGCTGATAATTGATTTCTCAAACACTTAAACCCTCATTCACATTTACAAGGATATCATTTATGTTTCACTCCATATTTGTCGAATTAAAATGTGACAAATAATTTAATTCAACATATATGGAATTTACGGAATACGTTTTCTCAAACATTTAACATATTGGAGGGTTTTCTAAAATGATTTGCAATCTATATGCATAAAAATGAATCTTTGTCTTATGTCTAAAATGTCATTCTAAACCATTCACCCGATTGCGATGTCACTTGGTCAACACTGCTTACACATATGGGATACTTATTGGGATAGGACATGTATATAAAATTGAAAAGAATCCGCATCTCAACGGCATCTATTTACCAAGGATTCATCTCCAAATAGCTCGCCAAAGAGACACAATAGATTCAGTAGAAAGACTAAATCCAAGTGAAAGGTCAATATTTTGTTGCTATTGCACGTCTTTCTCAGAGGAAATAAATTTATTACAGATTATGCGAGAAAGTTTTAGAGAGACCAACCCTGGGGTTTTTAAATTTTAATCAAATTTTTCTTCCAAAAAATGGAAATTCCGTAGAAATGCTAAATCCAAGTGAAAGGTTCATATTTTGTTGCTATTGTACGTAAATGTCATGCAAGTCATTTTCAGAGGTTACAACTTTACTACAGATTAAGCGAGAAAATTTCGGGGGGACCAACTCTGGGGTTTTTTAATTTTAATTCAATTTCAGCGTTTTTCACTGTAACCACCAAAATTATTGTAGTACACATAATTTTGAACCATCTTCATTTTCAAAACTTACCTTTTCAATTACAATAGCGATTTTACAGTATAAATATATTTTCTATGTTTAATCCATTTCAAAAGAAAATATTTTGATCACATTTTCTAACAAACTTGAGAATTCTGAGTGAATATTACAACAAATCACGGGAGACCCAATAAATAGTTTCTTTCATTACCATTCTGAAAGAACACCAAGTTTTACAATTCTAAAAGAATGCACGAATCTTATATATAAAAAATGAATCGGTTTTAGTTCGTATTCTATATGCTGTCGTACCGTTCAATCTATTTCGACAAAATATTGCCAGATGATTGATTGATTGCATTTAATATTATTTCTTTTGGCGTCAGCAACGCGCCGGGTATCAGCTACTTCTTTATATAATTCTTTAGTTTTAGTAGCAACCGTCATATGAACATTTTTCCAGTATCTTTGAATGGTATTTTAAATGATACCAATTCATTTATTTAGTCATCTCAAGATCGTTGAGAATAAAAATGGCATTTCTCTCAATAATATAGCATCGATCGTGAGTAATCATTAATTTTGGAGTTAATAAGCCTACTCACGTACAATTTTCATTTCCAAACATATCTGCTTATCCATTTTTTTGCTCTAGAGACATTTGGATAGAGTTTGATGTAGGATCAAATAAATTCGAAAAAAAATGTTCTTGAAACTTGATCATTCTTTGAATGAAACCTTGCAATTGTTCAGGACATTCACACGTCTATTTTTAATTATTATGATTTCAAAGAAGTGTGTCAAAAACGTAAACAAAATATTTAAAATTGCTATAATTTTATTTAATTTTCCTTTTTGTTTGACCTACGATCGTCATTTTTTGATGATTTACTCAATAAGATTTCCTACTTATTGAAAAAAAGTCTCAAAAATGGATAAGTTATTCAGCTACATGAAGCATAGTGACAGAATTTAAATTCATCATTTCAATTCCGTTATTTCATGCTTCTAATATCAATTTTTAATAAATGATTCTATTCATTACTATTCCATTCCATTCTATTCATCTCTATACAAACTTAAAATTATATAGAAAGAGTTTTGAAATTAAAATTCATTTTAAACACTCTCTTGCTGACAGTATTTGACTTGAAATGAATAAGAAAAAAATCTAGTTTTATAAAAAGAGGACTTTTATTCATCAAAATGGGGACTAAATATATCCAGCACAGCATTATTTACAACATAAACAAAAAAAGGAATGCTTCTCTTGAAAAGTGAATATACTACTCAAGTTACTGAACATCAGAAAAACATAGTAAAGAATTCCAAAAATTCTTTCCGTTACAGTCACGATAACAGAATTTGAGAAGTAAATTTTGTGATTCTATTTTTTTTTTTTTTTGCACGAAATCTTGTACCTAAAAGAGAAACAGAATGAAATAAGAATCTCTCACCTAGAATTCTGCTTCGAACAACAAAACACACCTTTTTTCCGAAGAATATTTTAAATTTTCATCAGCTCTCGTGTTAACAGAAGCTTTGCGAACTTTAAAAGAGATGTTTAAGAACAGAATTTAATACTTTCCTTTTCAAGAAAGGAGTTTTAGTTCTTCTTCTATAGTCTGGCTGAGCAGCTTAAAAGTTTTTTTCTAAGATGTTAATATAAAAGGTGAGATACTAAATTTAAAAAGGCATTTTTATTAAAGTGTTAAAGTTTAATTTCAAAATGTAGAACTTTATTTACTTTAAAATATAATATGTAAGTGTTTACTTTTAAAATGGAATTGAATTTGGTGTGTAAAAAACAATATATTTTTTAGCAGAAGGAGAATTATAGGAAAAACTAACTCTTATCCGCGTTTTAGTCCGCGTGAAAATTTTGATGTGTAGGGCTCCAAATGAACAAGTTTTTATTTTGCTATACGATAGCACATGTAACTAACATATGGTAAAATATATCCCCAAATTAAAAAACATGCTCAAATTGCAGCTACTATCTTTTTTGCAGAAAACCCTTCAATTGTTATTTTGTGAATGATACTTCTTAATAGGAAACTGTCACGTGATGTAATAACTGGAGTAATGCATGCCGTTCTTCATTTCTTTATTCTTCTAACAAAATATATATTTGATCTCAACAATAAAGGCTATTCCAACTTCATATTAACGATTAAAATATTTTAGTTAAAAAAATAAAGCATATATTCTGTCATTCTCCCGATTCCTGTATATTACTCCCTAAAATACTCAATATCTTTGCTTTTTTCTCAAAGTGTTCAAAATACTTGACGAAATGAAGAAAGTAAAATCCGTTACCACAATACCAAGGGATATGGGGAAAAAAATCCAGAATCTTCTTTATTTAAATTTGAACAATTAAAAGTAAAGGCAACTAAATATGTATAATAAAAGGCAAAAACAATTTAAATTTCATAGCAGAATTAAAATTATTTTTGCAATTTAGTTTTTATATTTAAGGAAATAATTGAGAAATTAAAAAGAAAAGTTAATATGAAAATCAAACTTATTATCATTGAAAAATATTGTTTTTAATCTTGAGATGATAAAATAATCAAGTACAATAATACGTAGCATAGTATAATTTTTAAAAGTTATATCCTCAAAAAATGCAAAGTTTTATTTAATGCATGCATTTACTTTTATTGTAATTAGATTTGTGCATAACTATGAGGGGTTCCTTTGATATACCGCATTTTACTAAAAATTTACATTTTTTTAAATAAATGTATGAATAAGAATATTCTTTTAGATTATAAAAATGCGTGTCGGTAACCAAATTCATGTTTGCCATTTTATGCTGTACCGCTTTGAGAAAGGATAGAAGACAGCGCTGTCCTTCGCATGGTAAGGTCTCGGCTTCGAAACCGGAGAGTTTCAGGTTCAAGACCCGATTTCACCGAAAATTCGCCGTGTTAGGGGGTCTGTTGCACCATAAATCTGTCAGGCGAAACATCCTTCAGCTGGAGTGATGTGGTGTAGAGGGGGGGGGTACCAACTCAGGTGTCGTCCTCGAAATCTGATCGCGGTTCAAAATGACGAAGTCCGTCTCAAAATATCCTTAGTGTTGCTTTACATCGGGATGTTAATGTAACTAAACTAAACTAAATTCCAATACATATTTACAAAGGAATTTAAGGTTTAATTGTACAATATCAGTTTTTAAACATTAAAATTGAACTTTAGCAAATTCTAACAATATTTAAGGTATACGATTACGTTCGAAGGAAAATTCTTGAAAAAATTTGATTTAAAAAAAAGCAACTATTAATGATTTTTGGATGTATTATCAATTAGAAACACTATAAATGCAAAAAAAAAACTGTTTGAAAATGTATTTTGAGAAATAGGAAAATGTGTTGTAAATTTTAATAAAATCTAACCAAAATAGTTAACACTTTTCACTAAATTCTAGTGCAGTAGTCCTATTTTTTTTAAACTCAAGTTATAGAATAATAATGATGAACGAAATGAAACAAAATCTAAGAAACATTTTGGGATTCAAAGAAGTAAAGGGTAAAAATATACGTACATATGCATTTTTTCTTCAAATTCGCAACTTCATTTTTCTAAAAATACCAATAAATGAAAACTTATTTTACCTACAATCAAAAATTTTGGTTCATTTCATTGCAAATATTATTTGAAAAACACGCTGAAATGTTTATGTGAATAATTCTGTTAGGTTTTGAGATATTATATAGACGATGGAGAATTTTTATGAAATGAAAGCTTTGAAAAAATAGAAGTTAAAGACAAATTTTGGTTGGAAAACATGTGATCCTGGATGATAGATCAGGCCTTCCTTTCCCTGGAAAAGATAAACTGTTTTGGAAAGAGGAAAGTCTGATCAACGAGAAATATCAATAAAAAATTGGCCAATTGGGGCGATAACCAGTGCTTTTAACATAGTCAGATTAAATCTTCGGCAAGTATTCGATATCCTCGAATAAGTTCAGAATGGATATTTGAGCATGCACAAATTTAAAAAAATCCAAGGTCTTTCGAAATTTCGTCCTGCCGGCAATACCAGGAAATGTTCACGGATCTAATTTTCACAAACATTTACTGACAAGATTAGTAAACTCTCACGAAATGTACAGATAAATTCGTTTCCATGTTTAAAAATACCGTAAATACAAGTGGAATACTTAGAAATGTAGGTGAAAGGGGTATTTGAACATTATTCTTGATTCGTTTCCACGAAATTAGAGTAATGTTGATTACTAAGAAATACCGATTTATAAAAAGAAACTAGAAGGAGTGGTAATATCAAAACTTTTTCGCATACCGTCTTATAAATAATTCATTTCAAAAAGTTTCTGCCTCGGCATTGGCTTATAATCGTTACAAAGTATTATTGTTTGACATGAATGCAGCATTTTTATTAAATACACCTATCTCCCGATTTACACTGAAGATAGGTTCCTTAGAAAACCGTGTAAATCGAAATCGTTGATTCTTATACGTAAAACCGTGTAAATCGAAAACAAACTAAAATGTGCATAATTCAGTCATTTATTTCAACGTAAAATAAAACTAAATATATCTTAAAAACATAAAAATAACTGTCTATTTATAAAATAACAAAAATATAAGGTATATTTATGTAATTTCAGCAAATTTTGCCGGATACTGTTGCGCTGCATCTGAATTAGCAGATGCTTGTTCACCCTTCAATCTTAGATTATGTAAAGAATGTCGTCGTTTAAATCTTTCAAACCAACCATGGCTTGCAGAAAAAGAGACGTTCTTTTCAGCTGAAGAAGTAGATGGTAACTGATTCTTAATTTTTTCATAAATCTTCAAAGCCTTATTTGTAATTGTATTGGTAAGATTTTGGTGCGGGCTCACCACGTTCGTCAACTATCCCGGATCTTCTCGTTCCGGGTCGGTGCAAATTTAAAAACCGTGTAAAAGTGAAATCGTGTAAACCGAGTGCCGTGTTAATCGGGGGATAGGTGTATATCGCTTAATCCTTGTCGAGAATTTTGGTTATTGATTCCAAGCATGCGATAACAGCATTCAAAGATCGAATATATCACTTAATCCTTTTCGAGAAAATTAATACTTAGTAAAAATTGTAAAATTCTCCACCGTTAACAGGATATCTCAAAAACTAAAATGTAAAGCAGAGCAATAAAAAATCAAATTACGTAATTCTTATCAATTTTAAAATGAGAAGGAATCATACCATTTTATGTATGAATAGTTTTAATTTTCATCTGTATATAAATGCACATTTTTTTTAAAATAGAAGAAGAATATGTTCAAAACTTTTTAACACGTTAAATGCCACTTCAATTTTCAGAAATTTGGCGTAAAATGATAATGACTCATTTGAGCTCATTTTTATAATTATATTTTTTGTTCGTTTTTTAATCAATTTTCTGTTCATGCCAGCCAGCATTGCTTTTTTGTTCATTTCCCAGAAGCCATCCGTCGACATGAGCGCTCATATACCACGAGTTTATTCGTAGCTGCACAAAAATGGCAAGTAAACACAGCACGAGATAACTCGTAGTTGGCATCCTAGGAAAGAACGCAATCTACGAGTTGTTTCGTAGTTGGCATTCAGCGTTTTAAAAATACAAGTTAAGTAATAAAAGTTTTAATTAAGCCGAATTATCGGTTTCTATTTAAAATTTTGACTTTTTTCAAATAATTTCCTAAATAAAATTCATTTTTCCACTGAACATGGAATTATTTTAGTAAATATCATTTAATTAAACAATAACGTAGTGAAGATTAAACGATAATCTTATTCATGTAAATTTCTCGAACTTTCACAAAAAGAAAAAAAAAATGCTCTTTCAAAATAGCGTTATAGAGAATTTCCTGAAATAAATAAAAGTCATAACTTATACGCCATTAACCAGTTAAACATTTTTGATGATTGTACTAGTGTTGGAAAATGTATAACATTTTGCGTTGTGATGTGTTTATTCATCAGAAATAACTAATGACAATTTGTAATTTGAATTACAATTTTAGTAAAAACTGAAACCTATTAGTTAATTTCAGGATGTTTAAAATATTTTCAAACAGCGCCGAGGTGTCAAAGGAACAAATAAGAATATTAATAGTTACAAATAAGAATATTAATAGTTACAAATAAGAATATTAATAGTTACAAATAAGAATATTAATAGTTA
>JAPMOQ010062732.1:156450-171674 GCA_026543055.1 Argiope trifasciata
TTACAAATAAGAATATTAATAGTTACAAATAAGAATATTAATAGTTAAGAAAAAATTATTGTACAGTAGTGAAATTTTAGGAATACATTTGTCTAGGTAACATATTTAATTGATTAAAGTTTCAAGATCACAGGTAGAGCCATTGGCGAGAAGAGCCATTTCAAATGTGAAATGTTGGTACATTAGTAACCGGTGTAAAAGCCAGAATTTTGAATGCAAGCATGCAAACGTGTATGCATTGTGTCGTACAGGTGTCGGATATCAGTTTGTGGGATGGAGTTCCATGCCTGTTGCCTTTGGGAGGTCAATGCCGGGACGGTTAATGCTGGTTGTGGATGATGCTGGAGTTGTCGTCCAATGATGTCCCATACGTGCTCGATTGGAGAAAGATCTGGTGATCTAGAAGGCCAAGGCAACATGTCATCACTCTGTAGAGCATGTTAAGTTACAACAGCGGTATGAGGGCGAGCGTTATCCTGTTGGAAAACACCCCCTTGAATGCTGTTCATGAATGGCAGCAAAACAGGTTCTATCACTAGACTGACGTGCAAATTTGCAGTCAATGTGCGTGGGATAACCACGAGAGTGATCCTGCTGTCATACGAAATTGATCCCCAAACCATAACTCCATTAGTTGGCCCTGTGTGTCTAGGCCGCAAACAGGTCACTAGCAGGCGTTTACCTGGCCTCCTTCTAACCAACAAACGGCTATCACTGCGACCAAGACAGAACCGGCTTTCATCAGAAAATACAACAGATCTCCACTCCAATGAGTTCTAACTTGACACCACTCACGTCGCAAACGGCAGTGGTTTGGAGTCAGTGGAATGCTCTGTACAGGGCGTCTGGCTCTGAGCTGTCCTTGAAGTAACCGATTTGTAACAGTTCGTTGTGTCACTGTGGTGGCAACTGCAGCTCGAATTTCAGTTGCAGACGTCGTATGATTAGCTACAGCCATACGCCGAATACGACGGTCTTCCCTCTCAGTAGTACCACGTGGCCGCCCGGAACCTGGTCTTCTTGAGGCAGTAAGTTCCCTTGACCACTGCCGCCAATACTCATGCACAGTGGATACATTCCTGCCAAGTCTTTCAGCAATATCGCGGAAAGAAAACCCACCTTCTCGTAGCCCTACAAAACGACCTCGTTCAAACTCAGTGAGCTGTTGATAATGGCCTCTTCGTCTTCTCAGAGGCATCCTTGACTAACATTAACCCACTACGTCAAATTTCAACTGTAAATAACGATCACGAACCTTACAGCGCTTATTTAAAGCAAACCTCTTTTGCTACTAGCGCTACACTTACGGGCGTAGCTCGAAATTTGAATCGACGTCATCTTTCAGATGTATAAACACGCCTACCAAATTTCGTTTATCTAGCACAGCTCCTTCCTAGTGTTGGGATTTTTTTTTTCCATCAGTGTATAAAAGAAGTAAGCTAAGCGAATATAAAGATTGTGCAACTGCGACTAAAGCGAGAAGACGAACGAGCAACAAGTTTTTTTTATCGCTACAATTGACGCCAAGAAAAAGAATACACTCCAAGACTTCCGTCCGATTCCACCCATTCAAAATGGATCTTCCCTAACAAAACCGGTTTCGATAATGCCCGCCATAAACACAGACGATCGTCTAGCAGAGTTCTTGTGATGGACAGACAGTACAACCAACATCGGATACAGTTGTTTACAAAAAAATCGCAAGAGCGCTCTCCTCACATTCCAAGCATACTTAAGATTTGGAGCATACTGCGCCATCTAGGTTCAGTATTCATCTATACACATGAATAAGAATACAAAAAAATAAAAAAGCTAGAAATAAAATAATTAACTAAAATAATTAAATCACATAAACAGACTTTGATAGTGTTTGACGAGTGCATTCTTCATCGATAAATTTATGATGCACATTTTCCGAAGAGTTCGAAACGGGTACCTAGTTAAGGTATCCGACTATGTTAAAAACACTGGTTGTCGAACACATTGGCAAATTTGTTTTATTATTTTTAATTCTTGTAGTTCAGACTCTTTCCAAAAAAGTTTATCTTTTCTAGGAAAAAGAAGGTCTGACCTATCATCCAGGTTCACATATTTTTTCGGCTAAAACGTGTCTTTAGCTTCAATTTTCTCAACACTTTAATTTCAATTAAAATTCTCCATCATTAGTATGATATCTCAAAAACTACTAAAGGTATTGAAATAAAAATTTCAACGTGTGTTTTAAATAATGTGGGCAATGAAAGGATCCAAAAGTTTAATTCTTCGAGAAATACTTTTTGATTCATGAATGTTTTTAGATTAATTAAGTAACGAATATGTGCAAAAAATCCATACATGCATGCATTTTTACCCATGACTTCTTTGCACCTCAAACTTTTTCTTAGATTTCGGTTCATTTCATTCATCCTTATATTCTATAACTTGTGTACGAATAAAAATAGGATTGCTTCATTACAATTTTGTGTAGAGTGTTAATTGTTTTGGTTCAAGGGGAAAATGCATATACGCATAAATTTTTACGCATCACTTCTTTGAATCGCGGCATTTTTCTTAGATGTTGGCTCATTTCATTCGTTATTATTATTCTATAACTTGAGCTTAAGAAAAATAGGATTACTGCCTTAGAATTTAGTGCTAAGTGCTAACTATTTTGGTTCGATTTCATAAAAATTGGCTACATATTCTCTTCTTTCTGAAAATACATTATATTTTCAAACCATTTTGTATGTATAGTGTTTATAATTGACAATACACCTAAAAACCATAAACAGTTTTTAAAAAATTAATTTTTCAAAAATTTTTCATCGAACGTAGTCGAATATCGTAAATAAGTTAGAAAATCATTGTTACAAAATTGTTTGTTATAAAATACTCTGTCCTTCACATGTTTCATGTCCATTTTTCATCATTTTAAAACATGAATTTAAGCGTTAACATTTGACTTTTCTTTCCTCCAAATCTCATGTGTTAATTCATTTTAGGGCACATTTTGATTATTAAAAAAATAAATAATATAGTTATAAATAATGCAAAATAATTTAGTATGAAAATAACATAACCTAGCAATACATAAAAGTTCACATCCAAAAAATCCAGGAAAAATAACTTTCTAATCATTCCATTTTCCCGGACATCAGAAAATGTGACCGCACGTTCTTCCAACAACCCCCCTCTTCCCCCCTTCCCACAAAAGCAGGGTTACTCCCACTTGTCAAATCGAATTTGTTCCCACCCCGTCCAAAAACAACACCCCCATCTCTCTGTCTGTTTTCTTACTACTCTGTCGGGTGCAAAAGCTATCAGCATTCCCATGACCGCCAGGGGGAGGGGGGAAGTAAGGGGGCGCCGGCGCGTATATATGTGTGATGGAGAAGCCTGCCTCTCAGTGAGAGCGCGGATCGTGCTCCGTGAGGAAGCCGACTTTAAAAGGGAGAGCGGTGGCTTTCGCGGCCCCGTGGAGTTTTTTACCGTGCAGCGCTCTGTCAGCACATGGCCGCGACTCAGGATACCGTCAGGCTGTTACTACTGCGTGCGGTCGCTTTCGCGCTGACTGTGACGGCGACGACGGAGATCGGAACAGGTAGGACTCGATTTTTATTCGAAAGAAACGATTTATAGGTAATAATAAATAAGTTTGTGAATGGTTATTGAACTGTGGGATAGAATTATGATTTCGAAAAAAATTTGTGATAGTTAATATGTAGTGATAGCTAAAATTTAAAAATCTAGTGATGTAGATTCAAAAATGTAGTGATTTTAATTAAAAATGCAGTGATAGTTAAATATTTAACAAATATTAAACTCAATTTTATTCAAAAGAAACGATTTGTAAATAATAATAATAATATTGCGAATAGTTATTGAACTGTCCGATTGAATAAAGATAGCGAATATTTTTTTAAAAACAATGTAGTGATAGTTGACATTTTTATAAAAACTCGATTTTAAGACTCTATTTTATTCAAAAAAACGATTTATAAATAATTAAAAATAAGTTTGTGTATAGTTATTAAACTGTCGGATAGAATACTGATTGAGAATATAAAAAAATGTAGTGATGGTAAAAATATGTGCAAATATTAAACTCGATTTTTTTTAAAAAAAGAATCAATTTCTAAATAATAATGTTTGTGAATATTTGCTGAACTGTCGGATAGAATACTGATTGCGAATATATATAAAAAATATAGTGATGGTTACAATTTTTACAAATATTAAACTTGATTTTATTCAAAAGGAACGATTTTTAAATAAAAAATAAGTTTGTGAATAGTTATCGAACTGTCGCGTAGAATACTAATTGTGAATATTAAAAAAAATGTAGTGATAGTTGAAATTTTTTCAAATATTAAACTCGATTTTATTCAAAAGGAATAATTTTTAAATAATAATAATAAAATATTTGTGAATATTTGTTGAACTGTAGGATAGAATTATGATTGCGAAATTTTTTTTTGTAATAGTTAATATGCAGTGATAGCTAAAATTTTGAAATTTAGTGATTTAAATTTAAATTGTAGTGATAGTTAAAATTTTAATGAATATTAAACTCCCTTTTATTCAAAAGAAACGATTTGTAAATAATTAAAAGAAGTTTCTGAATAGTTATTGAACTAGTGGATAGAATACTGATTGCGAATATATATATATATAAAATGTGACAGTTAAAGTTTTTTCAAATATTAAGCTCTAATTTATTCAAAAGGAACGATTTGTAAATAAAAAAAATGTTTGTGAATTGAATTGTCGGATAGAAAACTGATTGCAAACATAGAAGAAATGTATTGCAGTTAAAATTTTTAACAATATTAAACTCGGTTTTATTGAAAATAAACCATTTGCAAATAATAATAAAAAGTTTGTATATAGTTATTGAACTGTCGGATAGAATAATAATGACGAATAGAAAAAAATGTAGTGATAGTTAAAATTTTCACAAATACTTAATTATTTAAGCCTAATAGAAAAAGTATTATTGCATATTGGAATTACAATGAAAAATCAAAGTCAAATTTGTTCATAAGTAAATAATTATTGTTTAGGAATATTATGCAGAACTAAAATAGGAAAGAAGATTTATTATTTTGCTTGTCATTAGTATAATTTAATAAAAATCTAATAAATATTTTTTTTAATTATTTATTATTCAAATTGTAAATATATATATAACCTATCTTATTACTTTTATAATTTGACATGCTTAATTCAAAATTATGAAAATGGTTCCAAAGTTTTAAAGATAAGCAGTTAATGACTTCATGATTTAAAGATGACCATTTAGAAAGAGTTGTTGGAAATATTGATTAGATTTTCAATTAAAGTAAATGTTTTTCTTCCATAACTTCTAAAAAAATTATCCAAAAAAAGTTTTTTTTTCTAATTAATTCAAGTTTATAAAATGCTAAGAATTTGTTAGTTTAGTCTCAATATTTTATTAAAGACGGCATAATATGCGATTTTTTGAATTGGCTTTTGAAGTGTAATACGAAATCATTATTATTAATAAAATGCTAAGAAAAAAACAATGATTTGGATACTCACAAAAATGATTCAATTGTTTTAACACATTGACTGCCACAAACGAGCCTGTACGTCAGTGATTCCCAACCTGTGGGGCGCGCCCCCCTAGGGGGGCACCAGCACACTAGTGAGGGGGCGCGAGCATATTCAAGAGAAAATGTTATTTAAAAAAATTAAGTGACTGAAAGGAAAGAACACACACATACAAAACAAAATACATTTCAACATATTTATTAATTAACTTATTAAATTAAAACTTACTGAATTAAAAATAAATTTAATAATTATTAGTGACTTACTTGGGCCTGTCTTGCAGAGCAAAGTTTTTCGAAGGTGGGTTTAATATTAGAAATAAACACTCTCAGTTCTTTTTCTATATTTAGCTGAGATCTATATTTTGTCTTCATAGAAGCCACCGCAGAAAATTCAGTTTCACAAAGGTAAGATGTTGAAAATGGTAGTCGAATGCGAAATGCCCTTTTTTTTTAATGCAGAAAACTCATCTTCCACTCCTGCTCAAAATTCTAAGAGTGATTTATTACTAAATTGTCTTTTGGTTTCGCCGCTTGCAGTGAAGTCTATGAAGGCTTCTTCCTCTTCAATTGATAGTCCGTCGGGAGTATTTTGAAATGGATGCCTCACCCACTTGTAACTTGATATAAGTTTGTCGTCAGCAAGAAAGTACTTTTTAAAATTCTTTGCTAGCATTGCTAAATGATTTTCAATGGTTACAAAAACAATTTTTACATGTTGTTCTAAAGCCTTGCAAGTTTTAACCCTTTCAGGGGCGGTGACATACTCCATATGTCACCTTTTTACAATTTTTTTAAAACTAGAAAATCGCGTTGAAATAACTACATAAAATTTCCTAACGTTTTTTAAGTCCTTATCTTGCCAATAGACGGCAGCACGAGTCTTAGAAAGTATTCTGTTTCCCGACAAAAAAATTCAAGATGGAAGCATGTTTCCATATGATGTAATTTATATTCATTTTATTCCGATAAACTTTATTTTCGAATTCAAAAAGCTCATTTTTTTGCGTCATTCATGTTAAAAAGCGTCATGAATCCCTAAAACTGCTTTCATTTCATAAAAATACCTTCTAATTACGAGTTGAATTAGGTGACATACTGGGTATGTCACCGCGCGTCTAGGGTATTGCATGGGCAAGACCGTATTTGTTTATTTGCGCAAAGATCAAAGATATAATTATATACATTATTACTAAATATTATATTATATACATTAAGATTCATTGTATATATTTATCTATATCTATATAAAATATATATTGTGTGCTAATAATATTATAATATTAAGCAATTTCTGATATAAAAAAGAAGAAATAAATATATTTATTACATCTATTATTATTTATTGTATATATATTTCTTTATAATTCAATGCATCTTTATATTTCAATATATATACATGCTAATAGTGTAAATTTATAAAAAAATTGGTTCCGTAAAAAATTGTGTATATTTTTTAATGTATATTACTTTGCATTTTTTTCTGTATATCTTTATAATAATATTTATTCTATTTTTCTCTTTATATTCTACAAATATTAATTTCAATAAAATTATATATATCCTGTCATAAATTCTCATTCATATATATTTACTTTTTTGTATATATATAAAAGAAAAATCCATATTTCAATAGTAAAAATAATTTAAAAAACATGGATCTTGGGCAAAATCAGAAAAATTATTATATGTATGTATAACCTCAATTTATTTTATATTTAAAATGTTTTAAAATGTGTTTTGAATCGTAATATTGTATAGGTGCATATTTGTGAATTCGCTCCAAAACATGTTCTAGATGCACGGTGACATACCCAGTATGTCATCTACCCCCCAGCCCCCTAAGGAACTTAATTTTTTTTAACTGTAAATTACATGTCAGTAATAGGATATAATCAGATTTAAATAATTGTTTCGAAAAAAAAAATCATTTTTGGCATAGTGCCCCTGAAAGGGTTAATACAATCATTCAAATTTGCAAACATTTTTAAGTTTTCTTGCTTTAAATTTCTGCTCCACCATTCCAATTTCCTACAAAAAGCATTAACTTTATCACTCGTATCCAATATATGTGTATTTGCTTCTTGCAGTTGAAGATTTAAGTTATTTAATTTCTCGAATATGTCGACCATGTAGCTCAATTTCATCACAAATAAACTATGTCGAAAATTCTCAGCTTCCGGTCTGTTTTCCTCTTCTAGGAAAACGGCGATTTCTTCTCTTAATTCATAAACGCGTTGCAAAAATTTCCCTCGTGATAACCATCTTGCCTCGCAATAAAATAGTAACGCTGAATGTACTGCACCCATGTCTTTACAAAGTGCCTAAAATATTCTTGATTTCAGGGGTCTCATTTTTATATAATTTACTACTTTTAACACAATATTCAAACCAGGACTTATTTCTTCGGAAGCAAAAGCTTCTCTGTGGATCATGCAATGTGTCCAGACGCACTGTGGCGATTTTTGTTTCACAAGTGCTTGAATACTTTGGAATCTTCCGGACATAGAACGAGCACCATTGGTACATATTCCAACGCAATTTCTCCATTCTATGTTTGCCTCGTTCATAAAATCATTTAAGATAGCAAATGATGCAAAGTGCTGTTGCTTTGAGTTCTATTGGCTTGCAGAAAAGTAATTCTACTACTGACAAATCATCACAAAATCTAACATAGGGAATGAAATGAGTATCTTTATTACTATCTGTTGCCTCATCGAGTTGTATTGAAAACAATTTGTCACGTAACTTCGACAAAAGCTAACACTCTACATCTTCAGCTATATCAGCAATTCAACGGGTAACAGTATCGTTTGAAAGAGGTATAGACTGCAATTGTTTTTCAAAATTATCACCAAATATAATTTCTACATTCTCAATTGCAGCTGGCAAAATAAGCTCTTCACCAATGGTGTGGGACATTTTACATCTGGTTATTTTATATGAAACTTTGTAAGAGGCAATTAAAGCTTTTTCATTCACAAACAAAGTCATTTTAAACAATGATTTTTGCTTTTCCTATGATTTTAATTTTAATTCGAAGAATTCTCTGGGTTTGTTTACGTACTCACTATGAGGCGTTTCCAAATGTCGTTTAAGTTTATTAGGTTGTTTGCCGCCAACATTTTTGAGCAAATGATACACAGGGGCCTTTCTTTTTCATTTACTTCAGTACTAGTGAATCCAAAATTTAGGTATTCTTGAGAATATTTTCTTGATTTTATTTTCGGAACCACGCTCGTCTGTGTACTTGTTGATGCTTGTCTACCGTCTAATTCTCGCTTACGCCCGCTTAAAAATTTATCCATGATTCTATATAAGTCTGCTGCCGTGAGTATTTAATACGGTGAATTGCAATTACACGAAAATATCTATAACATACACATTCAGAATAGATTCAATAGAAATAGAAGGATTGACACGAATGAGATTGTCTGGAATTGAAATCGGCGTCATAGAACTTTCTCCTTCTCCCTATAAGAAAATATTTGTTCACATCTGCCCACATTCCTAACTTAACTTTTAAGCTGACCAGACAAATTCCAGGCAAATCGAAACTTCTCGCGAAACCGTGAGAATGCCCGACATGGAGGTACGCAAGAGCAATAAAACGGCATAGGATTCTTGTTTTTTCAATGCTGAGGATCGGTGTTGCAATAAATGTCAATAAATTTCCGTATTCTTGGTAATTTGTTAAGTTTAAAATTAAGGTTGTAGTATAGGTTTAGCTCCAAAATACTCAAAATACATTATTATTGTATACATTTTATTATATGCGGTGGGGAGGGAGGGAGGCGCGATGAAAATTATGATTGAAAATTGGGTCGTGAATACTAAAAGGTTGAGAAACACTGCTGTACGTTATAGATAACATGTAATTGATCAAACTATCTATGTAATTAGACGACACCTTCTCTATGACAGTTAAAATATAGTAAAGAACGGGTCATCTAATTTTATAGATGACCTGGATATCAGGCGAGAGAAGTGGCAGTGAATAGTTAAAAATTAATTATCGCTTAATGTTTTATTCATGAAGCATATGATCCACCCTTTTTCATTTAAATCATTAGAAAACTTCTTTCGTTTCTTAATGTATTTTAAAGCAAAGCTGATAAAAAAAATTTAAGAGCAAAGTGTATTCATATATGCGTCGACTTGTTTCATTGTGATCAAAATAAATGTTTTGTCCCGAAAACACATTGGTTAAAGTGAATCCCTCTCCCAAATAGTTATGATTATGAAATTTTTTAAGTTTCTTTATTATGTGTTTAAATTTTGAAAAAAAAAATAAACCAAATGATTATAAACCTAAAGTTTTAAAAGGAGAGCAATTGTAATGAAAATTAAAAAACTGAATGAAAATAAAAATAACTTAGCTCCTGGGCTGCTTCAATAGTTATTAGAAAATAAACAGTCTTTTTATATTCTCTAAAACTCGAATCGAAGTTGTTGCAAATCCTTTACTTTAAAACTCTGAAGAAAATGAATTTCAATGAAGAAATAGATTTATTCTATTCTGATGTATATTTTTAAACAAATATCAGCAAATAATCACGTCATTTTCTCATAAAATCTCAGAATCGTGATTATATAATTACATTTAAGTTCCTATGCTATAGAATATCCAACAAACTCACGTTAATTTTTTGCATAGTTTATGTCCTTATTCGAAGCATAATTATGCACTTGAACTTATTTATTCCTCATAAATAATTATAATGCAATATAATTGTTTTAAATCTCCATTAAAAACCAATCTACGTATTTTTAACATTTTGTAAGTATTTTTAAATTAATTATTTTAAAAAAAATGAAACAAAACCTCATCAAAATGATGTATCGTCTTGAAAGTACTTGAGAGAAGACACTGTGAAAAGGGTTAAAAACGATCCTGACTTCATCATTCTTACATGTGCATGAGCTCGAACTTTAGAATAAAAATGAAATATGTAGGGAAAATGAAATATTTCGCATACATAAAAAAATAAGTTGCATGAAGTATGATATTACAAACTATAAACGATATTATAAAATATGATATATGATGTTACAAAATGGTGTCCTAATCTGTGTTAATAAATGCTAAAAGCAAATATATTTGACTGCTAAATCTATATAAATAAAATATGAATGTATCCCTCTTATGGCTTCCTAAACCGTTCGTTCGATTGAGAAGAAAGTTGATCAGCTTATTGCTTACACCAACGGGAGAGTTAGAGGCATTGTACAGTTACCTAAAATTAAAAATTTGAATCTCATCCACAACTTTTAACTAAGGATTAATCTCATGTAATTATTCTCGGAGTTAGCTTTATTGCAGATTATGCGAAAACGTTTTGGGGATACCAACCCTGGGGTTTTAAAATTTAAATTAAATTTTAGCGTTTTTCGCTGAAACTGCCAAAAATATTGTAGTACAAATAATTTTGCACCGTCTTCACTTTCAAAAATTATCGTTTCTACTCTATTAACAATTTTATGGTACAAATATATTTTCTATGTTTAATCAATCTGAAAAGAAAATATTTTTATCCCATTTTCTAAAATTAAGCTTCAGAATTCAGTACCAATATTAAACGAATCACGGAAGGCACAATAAATAGTTTCTTTCATTACCATTCGGAAAGAACACCGACTTATACTATTCTAAAATAAGACTCAAATCTAATATATAAATAAGGATATTTGTTCGCATTTTATATACTGCCGTTCCATTCATCCTATTTCAATAAAACATCGTCAAATTATTAAAATTTTAATAATTTTAATTAAAAACATTTACTTAAAATTTGAGACTCCCAGGATTAGTCCCCCAAAAACTTTCTAACAAAATAAATAATAAAGCTATTTTTTCTGAGAATGACTTGCATGATATTTGCGTACAATAGCAACAAAATATTAACCTTTCACTTGGATTTAGCCTTCCTGCTGAATCTATTGTGTCTCCTCTGTGAATTATTTTGATATCAATCCTTGGTAAATAGACGCGGTTGAGATTCGATTTTTTAAAAATAGTTTTAGGTATTGTACTATTCCTATAACCATCCCGTATGTGTAAACAATAATCTGACCCATTTTCGTCGCCATCGGATGAACGTTTAGGAAGGCACTAGAGATATACAGACAAACGCTCATTTTTATTTAGGTAGATTTAAGCTGTCTTAAAATGTTAAGCACCACATTTTCTTTAATTGGCAACTTTTGGAACTATTTTTTTCATGGATTCCTTTTTTCCCATGATGTCAATAGTGTCCGTACAAAATTTGTTGAATGTGCGGCAGTCAGTTCGAACACCAAAGTTCTCTGAATACCGTCAATTTAAAAAAACAAAACCCTGTTTATAATCAGTGCGTTATTAGCTCTACACTATTTACTATTTACCTCCAGACCGAATATTTCAGAATAAGATGTACAACATACACATTTCAAACTAATCACTAATTATTTCATAGCAGTTTGTTATCTTCCTCTGTTTAATCACAATATTTGTTTTCGGTTCAGATATCCGACTACGTTAAAAACACTGATTGTCCACCATACTGATGATTTTTTTAATTGTTTTTTCTTGCAGTTCAAAATTAAAAAAAAAAAAGTTTATCTTTTCGTGGAAAAGGAATGTCCAAACTATCAGCCAGGGGAATTTTAAGCAAAGCATATTTTTCAGCTAAACTTTGCCTTCTATTTTCTCAAAATATTAATTTTCATAAAAATTCTCTACCGTTAACACAAAAAAAAAGATATTTACATAAAAATTTCAGCATGTACTTTAAATAATATGGGAATGAAATGAACCAAACGTTTTGTTACTGGTGAAATACTTTTTCATTTATATGTGTTTCAAAAAACAATTAAGTTGAGAATTTTCAGAAAAACGGCATATATGCGAATATTTTTCCCCAATCACTTCTTTGCATCTCAAAGTTTTTCCCTAGATTTTGGTTCATTTCATTCAGCATTATCTACTATAACTTGTGTGCAAAGAAAAATCGGATAGCTGCATTACAGTTTTGCGTAGAGTTTAAACCATATTTGTTATATTTCATTAAAACTTACTACAACATTTCCTATTCCTTAAAACATATTATATTTTTCAAATAATCATTTTGTATTTATGATGTTTAAAATTGATAATATATTTAAAAATTATTAATCATAGTTTTTTTTAAAAAAATCACTTTTTTCAAAACTTTTCCTTCGAACTTGGTCTTATACCTTAAATATCCTCAAATGTAGACTTAATAAAACATTTATTTTATAACTATTCATGTTATAGATTATTACAGATATACTTTTGAATCTAGAACACAGATGCACTGAATCATTAAAATATTGAATGCAGGTTTTCAGTAAATTCAACTTCTTTCAAAGTTCCCGAATCTATTAAAGTTCAGATGATTGAAATCATGATTGAATCTGACCCACGCAACAACCTCGTAAACATGGCGGATCTCGGGTGAAGCAATCCCAGAGTATGATTCTAAAACTCAGTTCGAAACTCTTTTCAATCTCCTTTTTTTTGCTTGAATAATATTTTTCTGCAAGCGTATTCTGATTATGAATGTTTTCCCCTTTTAATATTATATTTAATTCCAAACTTTCTAAAACTTGTAGAGTCTTGAAAACATAAATGTGGTATGTTTATAGCTAAATTTTCATTCTATTTGTTTTTATGATCATTCACATAATTTATAAATTATTTAATAAATATAAGTTTTTTAGGAAGTGATTATTTGGTTATTAGGGTGTTGAACTTGCATCTCTTAGGCTGTCAGGTCGAACCCTGTAGACCGAAGACTCAACGTGTGTGTGGTGACTGGCGCACATATAAATCTGTCATGGTCACAAAGTCCTCCATGTCGAGAGTACTGGCTGGGGGTACTGGCTCAGGGGTGATCATTCTCTGATTCAGGTCTAAATGACTATCTGAGATGATGAAGATGTAGTGTCCATGTTTCCGTGGAAAAGGGGGTGCAGTAGCTTCTGAGGGTAAAGACCCCTGAGGACCCAGAGGGCAGAAGTCTGACCTCTAGCTCATATGAAGATGATACATACACATTCGCTTGCACAATTCCTTTTTACAGGGTGGCTCATTCATACATCTCGCAGATAGAACACACAGAATAATAACCATGCCCGAACCGGGACGCCTAGATCACGGGGAAGATACGCCCCCTGTGCCAGGACGCCGGCCATTACGATCTGGGGATGAATGAATTAAATTCAAGAATGAAATCCGCCTCATGTGACGAGTCAGTAACGAAGTTGTACTCGTGGCAGTAATATAAAAGCAAGAGACGCTCCCTTCGGCTTAAATCATTGACCGTTTTTTCTCAGTGAGTTTGTAAAATGGCCATAACTCAAAACAACGAAATAATATATAAATTCATTCAAGGAAATGAAATATCACAGATGCTTTCACTTTGAGTGTTGCATCGATTTAACAAAGAAAGTTAAAACAATACTAAAATCTATTAGGAAAAAAAATCGTCAAAAATGTTGGGCATTTCTTTCGTCGCCAAATTTGATAGAAACTTGTGAAACTTTAACAAGTGTGCCCTAAATTCATTTTTAGTGATAATACATTAGTTGTGATTCTTTGGCACTGAGATAATGAAAAACGGAACAAAAGAAACACCCTTTCTTGTCTAAATGAAGTTTATGATTTGTACCAACTATCTAATTGACTGATGATTGAATGATGACTGATGACAACACACCGATTAAATAAACAAAATGTCAGATAAATATAGCTGTTTATGTAACAGTTTTTTTAAATTTCCTTAAACAAATTAAGCCCCAAAACCTATATATCTATATAGGGCAACAAAATGGAAAGTACCCGAAACATAGAGAATTTTCCAGATCCGTCCACTAGGAGCCGAGATACATCTAGAATGCTTCTGATTGGTCCAGAAGATGTTAGCCCTGCCTCCCGCCGGTATATATGTAAGGGCCAGCCATCTGAAGTGGTGTGGGAGAATCAAGCGAGAAGCAGCGCAGGGAGAAAAAAGACATAAAGAAGAACACGAAGAGGAATCAAGCCGAAGCTGAACGGTCTGGTGTTCAACGAAGAAGAGAAGTAACTAGGCGGAATCTATCGAGATAACCTAAATAGAGAGGTGTTGAATTGAGGAGTCCTGAACAGAGAACTGCTGTACGATATATTCTGATGAAGTCTGTGTCGTAGCCCGTTGTGTCGTCGTCGGGGACGGAGCTGTCCCGAACCGAGGAGTAGTCCCGTTGTGCGAAGCAGTGAGTCGACAGCGGAGGCAAGAAGAGACAGAGGAGTCATTTCAGCCTGTTCCGGAGAGATGAATTTGAGCATAGAAAAGAATCCCTTAAAGATTCCCTCTCCGGCTGAATCCTGTCTGGCCGCTCTGTGAGATTTGGACATTGTCACTACGTTTTTTCTACCTGCGGACTGCTATCTGCAGTGTGCTGTCCAGTGTGTTCGTCTCGGCTGTTTATAGCTATCGTCTGTACATAGTTGTGGGTTGTAAATATTTGTCGTCTGTGTGTTGTCCTGTCTTCGACCTTAGGGAAAAGTCTGTGTTGTGTTGTCTACTAAAGGACTGATCATTGTGTGTCATCATTTCTCACACCATACATACCCACTATACAGGTGGATAAACCCGACGAATTTGAGGATAAGAAGGAAGATATATATAT
>JAPMOQ010062736.1:0-51352 GCA_026543055.1 Argiope trifasciata
TTCCACTATCCTCCTCCTGTATCTCTCCTGGATTCAAAGCTTCATGTGCCTGAAAAGGGTGCAGCACCACACTTACCATCATACAGAACTTGTACATGTCCATTTCAAGAAGGATTCAAGCATTACACTATATTATGTGTAAAATACTTCTTCTTGAATGCATTCCCCATTTTTTTGGAGAACTCATGTATCTTGCTATAAAATACTGATAATTGAATGTACATTGATAAAAGTATTTATGATTTATTTTCCTGTAATTTTAAAACAGATTTATTACTTTTCCTTAAAAATTAGAATGAAAATGCTACAAATTCAATATTGTCTTACATTAAATAGAAGCTCGTTTTGTGTTTGATAGGATAGCTAAGCTCATCATTAGATTGCATAAACACACTAGTGTTGCAATCACGAGCAATTTTATAAATACATTTTTAACCATGTTTTACTAGAAAAAAATAAATCAGAATTTCATTAACTATAGTACTCAAGTAATCAATATACCAAAAAAGAAAATCAAAATATGTATAAAATTGTTAACAGGGATATTTCGAGTTTCAGGAAATTCCAACTCACTTTCCATTCATTTTTTAAAAAAAATTAATGTTAAATTTAAATAAAATACATGTTATAAAAATAAGAATAGTTAAATAAAAAACATAGTATATGTATCTGTATCTAACACAGTGGTGTTCCATTTCCGAAAACTTAAATTGTAAGGGCAAAGTTTTGAATAATAATTTCAGGAAAACTCTTGCAATGGAAATGAAAATTGGTTCACATACTTACCATTTTTGAATTTAAATTATATTTAATTAGGGACTTAATGCATTTATTACTTATAAAGGTAGCTCTACCTAATTTTAAGTATATCCTATATATTATTTTAAAATAACTCAGTGAGACCTCTTGTAAAATGTTTTACTGATAGCAAACATATATACCGGATAGTTATAAGGCTTAAAGTAAAAAATAAATAAACAGTAATATTGTATTCCAAATTTCAGAATTTTTTAAAAGTAATTATTCAAACATATTATCAATGTGCATTAAATAAAATATATTTTCACACTCTTGTATGGCTGGTTTTAATAATAATATTACTTAATGTTTCGGATCAAGTCCAAAAGATGGGAAACTTCCTCTAGAAACAACATGTAAACCATGTTGTAGGCCATTATTTAACGTTGACGAATACAATGCTAATTTGCACATTCATATTAACCCACTCATTTCCGATTTAATTAATAACCTGTCTCCGTTCATCATTGAAATTTAGAGGAGATGTCGAAAGAGCTTTTCGGTCAATGCATTTCAACGCGGTTTGCACAAATGCTTTAGATTGGACGAAAATTTATAGTTTCGACAAACATTTGATGATGACTCATTAAAATACTGGTATTTGGAAGAACAGCTTCTTTACTTTGTAACAGCAACTTTAGGATGAATAGAGTGTTTCGAAAATCTTTAGTAAAATGAATTCTACAAATAAGGTCGACGTTTCTGAAGCCAGAATAATACATCATAAATTGTGAATTATATTGAAAATTTCTAAATTATGAACTTTACACCATCGATTGTACATCTGCTTCCATTTCTGTTCTATTTCCATAATCAAAATTATGTATTTGCAATGTGTAAAGGGTTATAATTGCAAGTAATAAAATGATAATAATAAGTCCTTTTAGAAAATAAATATATTGCGCTAAGTACTTCTGGAATCTCTGTAAAATGATGAAATCCGCTTATTATAATTTACTTTTGGGATATAATATTATTTGAAAAAATTCAAATGTAAATCCCACTGAAAATAGAAGAAAATGAAAGATCTTAAACAATCTATACATTAAAGAATTTTTATTTAAATTTTGCAAATATTTTTTTTGTACATCCTTTAAGTAGAATATAAAAAAGTTTTGTAATACATCTCAAAAGATTATATTTTTTTGTCGATTTAGGATCAGTTCTGTTATTAACGAGTGTTACATCAGGATAATTATTAGCTCAAATTAGCAGATAAAGATAACGCCTGAGTCTCAGACTCACACTTATTCATCACATAAGAGGAAATAAATTTGCTCATGTATCTTAAATTTTCAATGAAAGTAAGTTTTCAAAAACTGAAATTCATACTATAACCAAAACGTTTCCAATTAGTATTCACATTTATTTCAGAAAATTGCGAATGTCTCTTCTTGGAAGAATATTGATTCTTCTTTTTAGGAAAAAAGATCCTTTGTCCTCTTATATCCTCTAAAAATTACGTAATTAATTGATTTATAAAATTTTTTAACATTTTTATTCCTTTTTATTACCTCTTATATGGAGTATTAAAAATATTGTAGTCGGAAAAAAAATCGAAATTTTGATGATCTAAGATTTTAACTAAAAAATTTTTTGCAATGATTTATGTTTGTTTGTCTAAAGCTCTGTTTGATTTTTTTTTCATAATATCTGAAAAATTCCTTTAGATAGGCGAATCAATTTAAGGATATGGACTTTAAAGCTAATTTTTAGATTCCTATAAAATTATGAAAGATATCTGCATGTATAAACGGAATATAACCATGAGACTGTCCAGATATTATTTTACAATTATAAAACATAAAGAATTAGATTGACGAAATTTGGTACACATACTTATATAAAATTTAGATAAACATTAAATTTGTAAATCTGTATTAAATGTAGATCTGCATCAAATTCTTAAATTTAAGTTTCTAAGAACGAAACCCTTTCAAGAAACATTCCTTTTTTACGTTATAATTTATTTTTAATTTCACTTTATCATTTTTCAGAAAAATAATCTGTTTTTGATCGTTCTTTTTAAGCCGTTATGCTTAAGAATTATTACAGGTTATAACTGGGGTATTTGTATTATACGCAAATAAATATAAATACTAAGCGTCATTTCAGAAGTCACAAGAGATAAAAGAATAAAACGAGCAAATAATAAATTGTTCAATGCCTTATTAAATAAAGGAGAAGCTTAAGCCAAAACATCTTTTCAGAATATTTTCTTTTTTCATGAATTAAATCCATGTGCATGTAAACAATTGTTAACAGGAAAAACAATATTAGATAATCGTAACAAAACGCAAAAAGTAATTTGTGGCGAATAAATAGATTATCACTTTTCGAACATTTAAAAAATATATAACAAATAGTGTGTACAAATTACACATATATGTATGAAATATTTAACTAAATTCAGCTATTTAAATTAGCCAAACAAATATATACCAAATTCTTTGATAAGTTTCCATTTATAAGCTAACTGGAATGAGGAAACAGATGCTGAAATTTCATTTTAATAAAATAATGTTTTTGAACTATTAATGGTAAAAAAAATTTAATTAGAAAGAAATTCAGTATAAACATTGATATGAAACAGCTTCATGACTGAACAAATCATGCATGCATCTCAAAATGTCCCTATAGTATAAATTGATTTGAGTCCTTAAAAATAGATCTTTGAAATGTATTTCCCCTAGCTTCTCATTATCGTTTCTATTTTTAGCAACATCCTAAATATTTCAATCAATTCACGTATTCAAGAGTAATATCATCTTGAGGAATCTGTCTTAGTTTCAGAAAGAAACTTCGAATCCAACGTATGATTTCATTACGAAGAACGAAGCACGTTTGGAATTTATTAGCATCATTAAAAGGGGATTTTGATCGGTTCAAGTATCAGGAAATGGATTTAAAAATTGCATTTTTGAATAAAGTTAATGAAAAATTGCGAAAAGTCTATTTATTGGTTCATTCGATATTCGAATTTCTAATATCTCTGAATCATTCGAAACAATCTTTACATTTGAATCCTTTTACAATCGAGTGAGGATACATCGGTGAAATATTCTTGCATTTGATTAAAGTTATAGCAGGTAATAAAATAATATTTTCATAGCAGAGCAAAAAATATATATGAATATTCATTATTTAGAAAATATATCACGTAGACTTGAAAAATATTTATATTTAATTTCATTGTTATTACTAAACATTCATGAGTGACACATTAATTATTATCTTACTACTTCAGCTTTCCCAATTAAAAAAAATATTTTGCTTGTAAAATAAAGGTTAACTAAATGTAATCGCACAGTCTAATTAAGACGGGGCGCTTATGTTACGAAAACCAATGAAAATCAAGAAATGAGAAGAAAAAAAAAACAAGAGAAAATCCATGTTCATTTAGATCTTTAAACACAATAGATTTTTGAAATGTCGATCGATCGAACAAATCTCATGGAAAGTCTGGAATCAAAGTTTTCAGCTGTTTTCTATGAAATATCTGCTCTAAATCTCTAGCTCTAGGATTCAGTGATGCTCTCAAGTTAATCAATGTTGAGTGCTTTGTAAGATACACAGTCGTCCCCATAAAAATGTCGCACAATTTAAGATCGGGTAGTAATGTGGCCATTCTATACCATTGCCTATTTTCATAATGGAATCCAATTCTATCAGTCTATGGTTGAAATATTCCACTAGGAGATCAAAGTTTTACTGAGTGGGTTAGAGATCTTGTACCATTTTGTGTAACGAATTATCGCTTATCTTGTTTGATCTATGCACGAATAGAATGACACTGTAATTCAACGTGTCAAAATAAGTTTCACTGGTGGCATGTACAATGAAAAAACTGACCCAATGTTGCCTTCGGCAGATGACGCACACCAACTAAGTCGATGCAGTGGTCGAACTATTGTTTGATGAGGATTTTCATTAACCCTCCAGCTCTGTTTGTTAAGAAATCCTTAGAGATGAAAGTGTTGCCCGTCATTGCACCAGATCCGATTAAAATATGTTATCATTGATCATAATGTTTACACAATCAAACCTCCTTAAACAATCAAAATCAGATAATGACTGATTGATTTGAATTTTGTGAGAGAATAGAACTGCATCATCCGATACGCCATACTTTTGGATATATCGAGTTGTTATTCCGCCTATGGAATTGAAGTTGATGGGCTTGCTTCTCCCACTTCTTTCACTGTTTGAACATTAGCTTCCGTTTTTATATAAATATATTTTATTTACACTTACAGTTAAGACCTTGTCCAACACATTGCCGGGCTCTTTAAATCTTGGGTTCTTTGTTTTAATCGTCGTGCAGTTTACGTTGTGGTGAATATTGCATTTTTCATGAATCTTTCACTATTGCTGCCAGTGTTAGAAATTCCTGGTTTAGTCAGCGAAATGAAATCCCGATTCTCAATAGAGTATTTGTTCATTTCAGTACCAAACGATTACGTATGGTGCACTGTAATTTTCAGTGACTAACTCGTTATTCATCCTCATCAAACCTGTTTCCTAGTTTTATATGCAGTAGCGAGAGTTTGCATATTGACTTTCTTGCGAATTTTTTGTCATTGGATGCTAAAAATTTGATATGCCACCACAGGAAGCTTCCTTACTGTGCAATTTTGAATACAAATTGTCTGATTTGTAATTAAAGGAATTTGTGTAAATAGATTAGGATGCTATATTGGGTGATCCCAGAAGTTATACAGCAAAATTATCGTCTTCACCTTCTCTATCCGAATCTGTAAATATTAGATGCTGCATACCGTCTAGTGCACCCTATAGATACTTAAGTCGAATTCAGAAAACAGTTGATCGTCAGTCGTTCTGCACTTTCTTATGCATGTAAAAGTAATAACTCATAAGCAGAACGGCTTAAATTGATAACTTTCTATATGAGTTCAAATAAAATTATTGTTTAATTTTTTTTAAAATTCCAATTGTCAGACACAAATGTGCTAGAAATGCATATACCGTGATTGATTCAGTGACATTCTAAAATATTTTACAAGTTCTATGTTTCGTAACTATCATTCACCAATACCGTATCAAAAATTCCTGGCATCTTGACATATCCAAAATTTTATGCAGATGAAAAAGAATAAGACCTCTTTTTTCTAGAGTAAGAGAGAAAGTTTAGGGGAGAAAATTTCCATAGTCTCTTGTTGAAAGTTATTTACTTTTTGGTTTTAAACGGTGTGATTTATTACATGAAACATCAATATGTTCATCAAATTTTCTAAGCAGCATATACTCTATGGGGGATTAAATACATTTCGAAACAATGTATATTATAGTTAGATAATATAATATTATATTATACCAAATTATTGAGCAACATAATGGGCTATTTGCGGGTAACAACGAATATTAATTAGTCAAAATGTGGCATTTAAGAAACCTAACAAACTAGCGAATATTCTATTTTACGTATGGAGAAATAAATACAAGACGTGATTCTAACGTGTACAAATGGAACTGAACGTGATGTTTTTACTCTAGGATATCTTTTAACGATTGAAAACGTACGTGATTGGGCATTTAGATTTTGAACGAGTATGTGATAAAGGCCAGCAAACGTGAGTTTGATATTGAATAAGGCTTTCGCATTTTGCTGTACACAGATACATTGTACGATTCTATCTCAATGTGGAACATATGCCAGAAAAATCTGTGACGAAAGAAAATGCGAACGGATGTTTGGAAAAGAAAAAATAGTTTTGGTTGTCATTGTTTATATCTTCTTATTTGGAGCAATTCTTAAGATATTCCAAGCTTAAAATTCATTATATTAATTTTATGACAGTTTTTATTAATTTTGCTCACGTAATTTACATTAAGCAATAAAATATTTAATGTAAAACATTTTTAAGAAATTTTAATCATATATATGAATTACTTAAGTAAGTGGTATGAATTACTTATAAGTTATTACACAGTACTTCAGTAAGCGTTTTAATAACTGCATTTATTTTTCGTGCTAATTGCTGCAACTGTGAATGGTTCAGAGAAGGCTTGCTTCAGAGAATAGATATGCTTTAGAGTAGGCTTGCTTCAGAGAAGAGATATGCTTTAGAAAAGGCTTGCTTCAGAGAATAAATATGCTTTAGTGAAGACTTGCTTCAAAGAATAGATATGCTTTAGAGAAGGCTTGCTACATCACCAGAAAGAATTCGATCACTGTAATTATAATTTGTCTCTGTTTGGTTATTGGGCCTCTTACATATAATTTTAAACATACCTCTTACTTCAAAATAAAATATTGTTAGGTAATTTATGTTTATTTTTATAATCAATGTAATTATAAAATTTCTGAAACTGAATGTACATGACAATACTTGAATAATTCAGAAGGCTAAATAGATTAAATCCATTTGTATTTAAGAGATAATAAAACGAGACCTACAGATAAAGTGAAAGAGAAATAAACAAATATGAAATCGATTTATTAATACAATCAAAAATTTAGGAAATGCGTTTTCAAATATAATAATTAGAAAAGTTCTACCAAAAATTCGGCAGAAGTGTCTGTAAATTATTTCTATTGACATCACAATTTAAATAATTCACCTTTATTTCCCTTTAGATTTAGCAATATCGTTTTAGTGGAATACGCTTATTGAATTTAAACATGAAATATTCAAGTGCAATGTAAATTTAATTTCAACTTCAGCATCAGATAATAAACTGCGAGAACCCAGCCAATGAAACTTTGAATACACCAGCTCTATGTAACTTGGAAATGAATATCCAATAGCAATAAGTGTATAAGGTATTCCATTTACAATTAATATCCTTTTTACTTTCAGTAGAAATTATCCCTTTTCAAGTTATAGTTAATTTATCAGCTAATTTGTTATTCAAGTATTAATGTCAAATATTAATGGTAAGCAATGCCTCTTCTCTCTGAAGATCTAACATCCATTGCTCAAATAGTCAAGATAATTTATCTCCGTGAAGAATAGTTACCCTGGTTATTATTCACTGACATTATTCATTAATGTACTCCTACCTTCTTGAGTTTATATAAAATAATAACTGAAGACGTTCAGATATTTTCTATCTCAGGATATACATTTATATGAATTATCCCCTTGATACTGAATTTATTGCCAAGAAGTGAAAGTTACCTTTTGCATTAGCAAGCAATTAATGCTGAAGAACGGGAATATATAATTTAATTGATATTTTAACATAAATATTTAGTTTTCAGAATCAGTAATGATAATAAGAGAAACTGTATGAATCTTAAAGTATTTTGGATTGAGCATTAAAGTTATTTCTGCTACTCAGAGACATTGATTTACTTATGGTGAACAGAATTACATACAGAGATTTATACAAGTGTAGCATATTATACATGCTTCCAAATTTTATTTAAATACGCTATGTTTCAAAATTATACTTTTTTTCATAAAAAAAAGGGAATATGATACCCTATATAGTTAATTTAGAAAGAAATTACTTTGAAAAAACATCAAATAGAGTTTACTAACTTAATTCAAACGACCTATAAAATTCGGCAAGATTCACAAGTTTTGAGAAATTTTTTTATATTTATTTAATTTAAATATTAAAATCCCACAATTTTATAAATAACATAAATATGTAACGTATTTCATATCTCGCCTTCTGAAAGACTGAGAATGCAAAACAATTTTTAGCAAGAAATATAAAAAAAAAATTTAAATTCAATTTCTACTTAGGTCAACAAAGAAAAATTTTATTTTACTTACTTTTTATTAAATAATCATCAAAACATTACCAAGCAGAAAAAAGAAGCATAAAAAAATTCTTGATTTTCACAAGAAATGAGTTCGAATTCTTCACCTTCCAGTGAAAAATACCGTAATCCTTGCATTTTACCGATAGAGCAATAGCTTGTTGATTTCAATCTTCATTACAAACTGCTAAAATTCTATTTAAAATATTAAAAATAAATGAATTTTATTAATGAATTAATATATGAAAAAGAAAACTGTGTTATTACAGAGAGTCAACCACTACAAGTTTGAAAAATGTATTTGCACTCGAATGAATAAATAAAAAGTATTTTATTAATGGTTGTATTATTGTGAAGGGAGCAATGCCATATAAAGAAGATTTTACGTGACTTCAGTGATCGAATGGTCAAAGCACGGGATATAAATCTAGAGTTTGCCGGTTAGATGCTCGACGTGGCTGTTGTATCCAAAGCATGGACTTTAAGTTTGTTTCCTTAGTTATTATTTCCTTATTTTCTCTAGAATTCCAAACCTTTCCTTATTATGCAGATTAGTTGTTTCTTGACTATTCTATTTGTATATAAACGCTGATACCCACTAGCAGTGGGCAACTTCTTGACCTTGTAAAGATGCAAGTCACTCCTTCAATAAACTTGTTTTTTTAGTTCAAAACTGACGGTGTGCAGTGTTCTTTTAAATCCTCATGGCAAAAGTTTGTCATCCACTACAATTAAAAAATGTATTTGAACTCGAGTGGATAAAAAAAAGTATTTTATTAACGGTTGAAAATTTGAACAAGATAAGTAAACAAATATATATAGGGAGAGTGTGAATAAATAATAGTAATTGAAAAAGCAGATGAACTTATTTAGAAACATTAGAATATTATTAACTATGCATTTCTCTATTAATGAATTTACATATTAAACGAAATAACTAGTATTTAATCGTTGAAACATGCAATTCCAGTTCAAAAGTAGACTGAAAATACTCTCAAATCTAAAATATCAATGTTTGCTAAAATTAGAGTTTCACAATTACAAATCCAATGCAGATAAATAATATATAAAAGCTTCATAATTTTATAGACTTTCAATGAATTCCCAATAAAATTTAAATCTGTCATCAGCCATTTCATCACATTATTTGCTTCCATTAACTTCCAGCTAAAATCTTCCATTCCCCTTCGCATTTGAAGTAAATTTCATCACCTCAACTGGAAGCATTCTTCCTATTTTTATTTAGATGTGCTAAACTGCCGTCTGCCTTTCCTACTCTTGCCTTCAAATTCCCACAGAAGGCAGTTACTTGGAATCGGTAGTAGAGCAGTTAAATATATCGAGAATAATTACTTTGACCGTTATTTTCAACAACTATGCTCAGAAATTAAGGCTTTATCGTGGTATATATGGAATCGAATTGTGGTAGCCATTTGAATAATTTTCCTGGAGTCCAGAAGTTTTAATCTACCTTATAGGCAAAAACATAGATTCGTTAAATTCAGAAGATACTTTTATTTAGTTGAAATCTTGAACTATGATTTTCAATCGCTGATTTAATTTAAAATATTGCAAATGAGTAAGATTTTAAGATTATATTCTAGAATGAAGAATTAGAATGTCATTTTTGAATGTTTGGCGTGGAATTGCAAAATTCGAAATGTGGGAAGTTGAAGTTCAGTATGCCAAACTTTCCTATTGTTCAGACATATATGATAGGGATGTTGTGGAATTGTTACTCAAATCTTAATACTTGATTTGTAATAGTTGAAGTATCTTAACATTTTTATCCAAAATAACTTTTTGAATTAAAATATAACAAACATTGAAATTAAATACCAATAGATTTCTATATATATTGCCTAACATAAAGTAATTGAAGTGCCTTTAGCGAGAAAGTATACTACAGTGCTTTCATGCCTAACAATGAATTTAATTCTCAAAATTTAATTCCTCAGTATTTTTAAACATATGATTTATTTCTCCGAATAGGTGTTAATATTTATGCAAATACTAATCAAATCAATACATCAATTTAAATATATCAAGTGGAAGAATTTCGGAAAACAGTGCAATCTACGAACCAATAAGAAAAAGAAGTGCAGAAAAAAATATACAATGGAATATTTATAATTATAGCCACCAGCTCATAAGGGTCACGTTGGTGACATTTTATGCTGTTAAACAATAAATAATAAATGCTTCTTTTTTTCAAAAAAGTCACTTCCTTATTCAGTATGATTGATCACATATATTGATTTAATTGAATAAATCTGCTATAAATTACTGTGAGGCAAAAATTAAAATATGTATAAGCTAAGAAATAAGATCGAAATTGAAACTGCTGTTTCGAAGTTTACATTAAAAAAATAGAATATACACTTTTGTGGAAATTTGAAAGAAAGGATAGAAAATACAGAAGGAAGTTTAACACATCATAATAAAAAGTCGAATAACACATCCCATTTAGGTAAAGAAATGCACCTCGAATTGATAGTAGAATGTTAAGATTTTAGCTTGAAGTTCACGAAAAAGTACGAAGTTTATAAAAGGGGTGATAAGTGCATTAGATTTCATTGGATATTCATTTTCACTAAATAAAATTAAGCAACTTTTAGATACTTGTTGTGAGTATGTAATGAGGAAACGTTAATTATAAGCAAAGATTAATATTTCAGATTTGTGAGCAGAGTCAGCGTTTCGATGAACAAAGAATGTTTTTTCAAATAATTAAATATTATTAATTTCTTTTGCTAGGTAAAATCAGGAGTAGAGAAACACATAGTGGATGATTTTCTAATGTTTATGATCCAAGATCAAGTCTTTTTATAATTTTTTGATTTGAAATTAGATAATTATTTTCTACAAAATTGGGAATTTTTATAAAAAATTAGTGTAGATATAAATGATTCCTATGCAAGTCTTTCTCAATCCTACAGCTCTTTGAAATTATGTAGGGAAAGCTTATCTGATGTTCTTTTTAAAGCATTCTCTTTCTTTTCTATTTAAGATATAACATTCTTCGTTTCTAGGTAAAGAAAAAAAAATACTTATTGTTATATATCTTCAAAAAAAATCTGAATACCTGTATAAGTCTCTATATCTAAATCTCTATACATTAAATAAGTCTTTATCTGTGAGATACTGAAGTAAATTTGCTTTCCTGAAATCAAAATCTAACATAATTAAAAATTCTGTATCCTCTTTTAATAATTATCATCTTTGAATTTTAAAATTAAAAAAGTGTGTTAAAACATCAACTAAAACTCAGGTTCCCGTTTTTCAATAATTAACTCAGTATCAAGCGGATATTGAATACATTTGCTGTAAAATTAAGAAAATGTTGGAAACTTAACCATTACTATTTTACAGAAAGTCGAGGTAGTCAGCGTATATATCAATTCATACTCTCTGGATATAATATTCAGAATAACTATTCTCACTCTAACTAAACTAACTTGACTATTTGAACGAAGGCCAATAGATGATTTAGATGAACGAAGAGACATCGCATCGCTTTTATTTAAATAACAAATTATCACAGAAATCAATTGCAACGTAAGGGAGAAATTTGTACCGAAAGTTAATGGAATGCTTAATGTAAACAGAATAGGTGATGCATCGATTATTGTTGGATATTCATTTCCAAGTTCCAGAAATCTAGTGCATTCATTGTTGAAGTTGACGTGTTTAGCTACATGCAGTTTATTATCTGACACAAGAATTGAAATTGAATTTACTAAGCACTTGAATATTTTATGTTAAAATACAATGCTCATTTTCCACTAAACAATATCGTTGTCTCTAAAGGAATATCTAGTGAATTATATAAATTTTGCTGGAAGCAAAATTATTCTTGAATTTTTCAACCCGACGGTCTTTAAGTCTTTTTATAACTATTTGATATATAAGAGATATCAGGGAATTATAATAATATTATAGTAGTATATTAGAGTAATTCATATATTTATAAATTGATTCCATACAATAATATTGCTTCTCTCTTTTTAAATAAATAAATTTTTCTTATATGCAAAATATATCTCCGATTTTGAACTTTTAAATAATCGATTAAACCAAATCAACATATGTATTCAGTTCGTGCTTGATTGAAATTCCATTGATTCTGAAAAGAATAATGCAATATGTTATGAAGTTTCTGCTATTTATTTATATGTAAGATGCTATTTTATCAAAAGAGGATAATTATAGCAATTGGAAGATTTCTTCTAATTTCATTGCTATGCGTGATAACATAAATATGCGTAATAATTGATATTATGCAATCCAGGCCATTTAAAGTGACCGAACCCTGCTTTTGAAAATGAGAATATGTATTTAGAATAGATTATTTCAAAATTTAAAATAATCTGTTCTAAATCATACAAAATTTAATTTGATTGATAATTTAATTTTAATTGATAAATAATTATAATAGATTTTAGCAAATATGTAGTTATGGTATGGTTGTGCAAACAATAATTTTATTCTGAAAATTAAAAAAAATATATCAATTTAATGTATTAAATTCATCATTATGCATTTTTTTCTGAATTTAAGAATCATTAAAAAAATTCATGTAATCATCACTAATAATTTTCTTTGTTGAAATAAAATACAAACCATTTTGATGGCTTCATAAACTTTTAAAACAAATGATTCCCAGCTATTGTTTGAAGTTGAAGAAAAAATATTCCGATTATAATCTAAGGATTCTGATTTTGAAGGAAAGAGAGTTGCCATAAAAGCAAGTAATGAATATTAAAACTATATCTATAATTATATTCCTTTATTAGCATGAACTCCTGTGACCATGAAATTTGATACTAATAAGAAGTTTCATGTGCGCAGTAAACTTATAGGTGTCAGGATAAATCTGCACAGCTTTATGTCTGTACTAATTTGATGTTTTCAAATTATTTGCTTAGGGAAACTTGAACAAATTATTAGAAGTGATTTAATAAGAATTAATCATTCCGAATATTCCAGGCATTTACCAGTTGCAATCACTATAATATTAATGAAAAAAGTTATAATGATACTTTATCAAAAATTATAATTTAATTACTTAAACTTTTAAAATATGGAAGAATGTATTAAATATATTTATTTAGATTATATAAGTTAGTAATTGTCTTCCTCCCAAGCATTAATATACTCCTTTAGATTCTATTATTTTTTAAAGTTTAGGAAACTGACACAAATCAAAATATCCAATTTGGTTCCAGGTTATCTTAACTCACAACTTTCATTTTAGAAGCAGTCTTTAAAATGAAATCCTGAAATCATAAGCTTCTTATAAATAATTTAATTTATTCTAAATTTTATACCTCTATTTAACAAAGACGCAAAGTTTTGTTCTGTAAGTTAAGCAGCTTAAAAATACGCACAAATTCTCTCTCATATCTAAATGCTAATAAGAACTGAAACTTTGTTCGTAAATGTTTTAGAAATTTCTGTTTGCTTACAAAGCTAGAGAAGTCGCCTTAGTATAAATAAATGAAAGTGCTAGGGATTTTGGGCAAAAATAAACAACTTCGGCACCTTTCAGGGAACTTCGTTTTAACAGTAAAGTCATAGTAGATAATCGTGAAAAATATAAATTTAAGTCATTATGTGATGAAAATACATGATAAATTCAATCTGGGAATAATCCTTTTCGTCTGTATTAAATATACTTTGCCGACGAAAACAATCATTATATTGGAAAATCCCCATAATATATCTGTAAAAATCAGTTATAATAGAGAAAATTATGAATATATTTGAGTACATATTATCCATTATTTTTCGTCATGAAAGCCGGTGGCATAGTGACAAAGAACAAGCACGAGGTTCGATCCTCGGATTAAGCAAGGTCGATTCGGGCATTCATTCCTTCAGTGAGTCGATAAACTGAAGACCAATAGTGCTTGGGAGCCAACGCAACATCCTGGTTAGATGGTCAGTCTAACGATGAGCAAAAGCGTTAGACTGACCATCTAACCGGGACATGTGCATCGCACCCTAGGGCAGACAATGGCATTGACCCACATTAGTCTTCGATCCATTTAGTTTTGTAATTCTTTTTGTGATCTGTTTTCATATTTTTCATGTTCTAAGTTACTACAACTATTTCTCAGTTACTATTTCAGCTTCATGCTATTTATATGAATGTTATTTGACTTAGAATTTTTTCCTTATTGTAATTCATATCACAATAGGCCATAGTACCAATTTCACAAACATAGCTCTGCAATACTTATCATTGATATGACGGCGCTTTCAGTCCAAGAATGTCGATTATGTAGTTGTTCATGCCTTCAAATAATTCAATCAAGTTATTTACTTTCATATGTGTTTTGTTACTTACAACTAAGTTTCGGTAAAAATGATTACGTGTTCGCATGTAATATTGCAAAATTGGAAGATTATACACACACACTCACACACGCGAGTGCGCGCACACACGCACAGATACGCGATCGTGCACACACACACACATATATAGATACCTTATAAAATATTTTTAATATGGTTTAAAATCGCTTAAGCCAATACAAGAAATGAAATAAAAGTAACTAAAAATAAAGAGAAAATGCATTAGCAAATGCTTCTTGTAGCCTTGCATAGTAAATCTTTGTAATACACTCGAGTTGAATTTCAAACTAACAACTCGGTGCATGGACTTTATTAACAAAATTACTGTTCCCTGATTATGAGTTAATCATTAGTGGAACAAGACTAAATCGATTCTCATACAACACAAATGTCACTTTCAAAACCAAACCAGGAACGACTCAAACCACATTAATGACTTCAATTATTATAATTTATTAACCGTTCGGATGCACCCTACTTCCTCGCACATTTCCAATTTTCGGCAATGTCATTTATTTTTAAGAGTAGCCATTGAAATCACAAAACGGAGTAATTATCCGTTTCGATGCGTAATAAAAGGAACTGACCGAAGTTGAAAATGGAACATTGGGGCATATTATAGGTATGGTGATTCCGCTTGATAATTTGAATTTTCAATTGCCTTTCAAACGAAATGCTTCGAAAAGAGAAAGGACTCCAACCAGATGTTAAAGGAAGCAATTCATGGGAACTGAATATATTTTATTAACTGGATATTATTGGGCGTCAACTTTCATTATCTAGAGGTGAATTGAATTTCCTGGATTTGCAGTTGGAGTTGCGTGTGTATTGAGAGAAATTAAAATGGCGATATGCCGGAAAATTTTAAATTCCAGTTTTCTTCATTTGAATTATCAAATTAATATTTTTAAACAATGGACAAAATGAATTCTGGATTTCTGATTTGTTCCTTAGTTATTGGATAGAATTCCATATTCCTTTTTTATCATATTTTTGGATAATTTATTTAAGAACAATTAATTTCTCTATTTATGACCAGAGAATCGCTAATTTAGTTTATTCCATTCTTGATACTATATATTAAAGGTTCAAATTAAATAATCACATGAACTGAAATTTCTAAAAATTTTAAAATGTTAGCTGAAAATGTCCGTGAAAAAAAATCACATCTCTTGATAAGTTTATTTATTACAAACATAATAGATTGAATTGTCGATGTACTACCACTCGCAGAAGAGGCTTGAAGATTGTATTTGGACTTTGAAATATACTTAAAATCTATATAAGGTTTGAGACTGGTTGAAATTAAACTGATATTTCAGTGCAGAAACATGTACTAAAAATATTTTGTTTCTAACTATACCAAATTTGTAACTGTATTGCGTTTGACACAATGTTTTACTCGTAACTGAACTTACTTCATGCATGTAGTCTTTACTCATACTAATTAAAGAGAGAAAAGGAATCTTTTAGAAATTATTAATATTTCTAATTATATTTTTTGTTCATAAATCAGTGTAGTTTTTCCTACTTTAACCTTCCAAAACAACTATTTCCATTACTAAATAGATCCAGTGGAACATGGATCCAGCTAAGCTGAATTAAATCATACTCCACATATGTGATAATTTCTGCCGATTAGATTTATTTGTCCCATGGCCACTGGAAATAACAAAAGTAATTATCAACGCCTGAATGGCTACGCCGAAAATCAATAGAAGAATCTAACCATTGAGGTACTAAGATTTAAAAGACGATGGCAGATGGCAGTTTGGTAAATCAGATGAACAGAAGGGAAATCCTATATATAATTTCAGTTATTAATCTTTATCAAACTTATTTATAGAAACAGAATGATTTTTAGGAAGTAAATGGAAACATGGGGTGCAAATATAATGAATGTTTGATTGGTCTTCTCTAATATTCATTTATTATTCCAACAATATTTTCATGAATCGGGAAAAAAGAAATAACAGTATTCTAGATTGAAACAAATCTTAGAGTTCATAAAATGTTAAATTAAAAAGGATACATTTAGGGATTAAATCATAATTATTCGAATTTTAAAAATGATTGAAATAGAATGAAATCATACCAGCGAATATTTATATTCACCCTTTCTGGTTTGTAGAATGACTACTTTGCATGTAACTCTTACTATTAGTGCTAATCTGATGTTTTGCTTTCCGAACTTTAGAACCGTTGTGTTTTCCGAATATTAGGCGAAAAATTGATGTATTATTTTAGTTTTTTTATTCTTGTATTTGAGACTTCCGTTTATTTTTCTATAAACATACTACCTTATGTAGATAGCTCCAAAATCTTTTAAAAATTCTAAATCATAATTTTTAATTTTAATGACATAATGATTTTTTTTTCTTACAATGCTGTTCGTTAGATTTTGCTTTTACTCACAAACGTGGACATAAATATGAGTTCGGACGGGTGGATAATACATTTATGGATATTCCTGGAAGTTTAATACAGTTCAATATTTCTTGAAATAAATAAAAAATATGATGCATTTTATACAGGCGATTCCAAAATTCAATCAGCTAACTTAAAGGGATCTTTTTAAGCATTAAAAGAGAAGGAAAATGCAATGGGGAAATGCTGATTCCAACTGCTTTGAAAGGCGAAAACTTCTGAAAATGCAAGCAGCTTCTGAGTCCATAATGCATTGCAAAGCAGACAACGGATATTGGTGGACGTTGGTTGTGAAGTGTCCTTTAGGAACCTCAACAAAGGTTGATATCAATGTGTGTGCAGGAAATCGGTGATTATCCCTTGGGCTGTATTTATAACCTGAAAATCTGATAGGAGCAATAAACCGTGTTTTATCTTAAACCAACCTTCTGGAAGTGTTGCTAAGTGTTACAGTTGAAAAGAAACGATCATGTAATTCATGTATTATTGTATTCTTCCACATTTTTTCTTCCGTACGCAATCACATCAAGGTTATACATTCGATATGGTGAAGACGCAATATACACCTTGTTTGGCCTACATGTTCACTGGATCTTAGATTACATGACTTTAACCTAAGGGATCACTTTATTATGTGATGTTGTGAACATAATGGAAGGTCTCTTAGTTCAGATTATTGTTTCAATGAAAACATCAAAAATGCAAGATAACACATCAAATATGGTAAACTGGATGCGGGTACACTTTGTCTGGCCATCGTGTTCACAGGATCTTATATATCATGACTTTAACCTAAAGGATGGCGTGAACGTAACGGAATATCTCTTAGTGCATTTTGCTGTCACAGCGAAACATCAAAAATATATTAGCATTCTTGGGTTGGAAATAATTCTATGTCGCTGTAGACTAACAGTGGTCACCAATTTTAAAAAGTCTTAGAATAATAAATCAAATAAATATTCATTATATTTCTAATTCCAACGTTATAAGATCCTGCTAATATTTTTCAAGGTTTTTCTCCATGATGTTTGGATGTTATAATTTTTCATAAGAATGATGTCTGCTAACGATTTTTTTAGTTCGTTTGTACAATATTAAAACATTCTGTAATTTTAATTCTTTGTTTTAGGACATCATTTTTATATACATGGGAACAACATACAGACTTCCCTTTCATATATTTGTAGAAATGAAATTTGAAAGCATGAAAAAAAATTTCAAAGACAACCCATCCAATTTCTTCCGTTTAATGAATTTTATTTCTTCATATATTGCCTTAACATATACATATATGTATACATAGTTTCTTTCCTTGTGTGTTGTCTAAAATCTAGAGATTTGTCAAAGTATTATGCTGAAATATTGAATCTTTGAAACACTTCATTATCACTTCCAGAAAAAGTAAAATTCTTTATTTACTCATTTAAATGAATTTCAGAAATAAATAGCTAAAATGATTTTTTTCTGATATATTTGAAAATTGTTCATTAATTTCGGAATATCGAAATGCAACTTTAGTACGTAATATCTAATCAGAATTATATTATTGGTCACTTTGTAAAATTGTTTGTGTAAGTCGGTAATTTTATCTATATAACGTATTATAATTTATCAAATATTTACACTAATGCTAAGACTTCTTTGCATTGCAGTAAAAGAATTTTTTATATATAAAGAGAATGAAAAACTAAAATGGATTTGTATTAAATTATTAAATCCTTTTCTCCACAGAAATGCAAACATCATATGAGTACAATGAAGACAAATTACTAAAAATTCATTGATATCGATTCAAAACTATACTTAAAAAAATAATTTTTTAGCATGCGCTGTATTGTACCCTATAAATTTTAAAAAATAATTTTTATTTGTAATTTTCTAATGGTTTTTTTTATCATGTGAGAACATAATGTTCTTTTGTTTTAGAATTTTCGCATCTTCAACATTGGTGATTTATCTCTTGTGAGGTATCAGTATTTCATTTTTAAGGTTATTAGAAAAAGATGAAGTTGCCATATTTGATAATTGGTCGCCAACAAAAATTTCAACTTGGCTTGAATGTCGACCATGCATAAATGCTACCATATAACTTTGAAAAATAATATTATCACAATAAATATCATAGCAAATTTGTGATAGCGCATTTCATTTTATTATTTACGTTTTTAATATGCTCTTAACTACTGATAATATATTTTATTCATTCTAAAAGGTGCTGTATTAAATTTCATGAATTCTGACCAATGGGAAATCAGTTTGAGATAGCTGCATTTTAATTCAAATGTTCGGTCTGAAAGATCATTAATATCATCTTGACGAAACTTTAACAAACACTTTGGCCGTAAACTAAGGATAATCTCAACACAAGTATGGCAGCATACAGATATTGCAGTTCTACTACATGAATATCCCTACACATATTTGATAAATTTTATTTCAATGTGTGCTCAATAATCAACTCGAAATACTGCTGTTGAAAGGAAAAAGGAGTTTTCGAAGGCATCCATATCATCAACCATTACATTTTCACCAAACATTTCCTTTAACTTCCTGTAGAAATTCTTCACTTTCGTGGTCGGTACATTCGAAGGCGAGTAAAGGTTCAAATTACCAATCAGAATCTCCCTTTTGTCTTTCTGATTTACTGAACTGCCACCTGCCACTCCCCCCTTCATTCCTATTTCCCCATTGGTCAGTTCCGTGGAATGATCTCTGGCACCATCATCCAAGCGCCGATAATTACTTTGGTAGTTATTTCCAGCGGTTACTCGAACAAATAAATCTGCTCGGCGGAAATTATCAAATGGTTGGCGAATGATTTCATTTAGTTTGGCTAGATAAAATTTCCACTTAGACTATGTGTGAAAGTTATTTGTGGGGAAATCTTGCGATTTTGGATAGATTAACACAGGAATTTATAGAATATTTATGATTTCCATAAATTAAAGTGTTGGATAATCGAGGAATCTTTAGTAGCTTTTCTGATTAACTCTTTTATGTTATTAAATACATTATTTTGGAATCAGGATCAGTGCTTTTGTAGCTTAAAAACATATATTATAACATTTCAAAAATCCTTTTTAACAAAATTTTATTGATGTTAACAACTTTATTGAATTCTTGGTTGAATAACCTAAGCAGCTACGCTATTAACAGACAAGCCAATACCTACGGGTAAAATGTTTATTCAAATAGTGTTCATTTCGCTTGATTTAGGATTTCTTCCACAAAAGCAGTATGAAGTTATTCGTTCTAAACACTTACTGCAAATTTTCACTTAATTTCGATCATTTCTTTTTGAACAGATGAAATTTTGTAATAAATTTTCATTACCTTCACTAGTACTTGAGTTATAAATGTTGGCCTTTTTCGGTACTTTGATTAATACCCAATAATTTCAATATTTCAGAATTTAGGGTAGATTATTGGATTCGTTTAATTAATTCGTTCTCATTACAAGGGGATTATTAGTTAATCCAAGGATAATTGGTGCATTTCTTTAATATTTATAATAATGGTACTGTAAGCTGTATGATATTTATTCAAATGATTAATAAACAAAAGAAAATATTTAAATAATCAAAGTGATTTAATATATTAATGAAATAATTATTAATTATTCTATAAGCCTTCAATATTCCAATTATGGTACTCAATTAATCAATACTGAATTAGCCATAACATAATCCAAAAAATATTTAAAAAATACCTAAAAAATACTTTTAATATAAATATTAAAATATATGAAAAAGTATGGCTGTAAAAAATGTGTTTTCAAAATTTAGAAATTGTGTAATTACAGTGCGAAGAAATCAGATTAGGAAATAGTTTGAATTTACCTGATAATAATGTAGTTTCAGAAAAATAAAAACAATAAAAAATTAAATCTTTTATTTTCCAGACTTAGACTTTAAAGCATATTACTTGAAAATAAAATTCTTGCAAAATGAGAGTCATGATTTTATATTCGAATCAAATCGTAAGTAAGAAATGGTTATCTTCTAAATGATAAATCAAATACTACCGACTGTTCGAAACTGATTAACAGATAAACGGGCATAATTATCACTATGCTTTGTCTCTGTGATTTGTTAAAAAAATTAAGGGTAATGGATGTAATTTTATTAGAAGGGATGTAAACTTTGTCAGATATATTATTCAAAAATTTTATTATTTACTTCTGAAACTTCTTTAACTGTAAAAAATCCATTTACAATATTTTAAATGGAGAATAATACATATTTCAAGCTTATGGGCTTCACAGTGTTACAAATTTTACTTCTGTTTATAAAGCAGACTGCAAATTTTGTCTTTAACAAATTCATAAATATTTATAATTCAAATAAGAAATAAAATTAGATACTTAAGATACCATCAGCCAGAAATAGATTAGCATGAAACGTTTTCAATGAAAATATTGATAAAAAATAACGCAGTTCTCAGTTTTCTAGTGTTGATTACAAATAGTCAAGAAAAAGTTAAATATTGCCATTTTTCTTAAAAGAAAGTTATGCAGGTATATTGAATAGAATCAGCAATTTATATTTATGGGTACTATACCTACAAAACGATTATTTCCCTGCTAATTATTATTATATATAATGCTATATATAATAAAATGAAAATGTTAATATAATAAAGTGAACCAAGTATGAAACATAAAGATTTAGTTAAAAAAATATAAAAATATAGCAAGGCACATTTTAAATTAAAGTTCAATAAAATAAATAGGTAAAACAAAAGAATCGGAAGACGATTAAAACTGATACATAAAATTAAGCTGCTAATGATAACATTTACATTACATTAAAACCCTTTGGTGTAAAGGGTTCGGAGTTTTCTTTAGAATAGCATGTTGATTGTTGAAATTTGTATTTATTGATGTTATTTCTACATTGTAAATCAACAGACAAAATGCAATGAGTAAACACCTAAATTGTCCTGTATATTGCGAGGTCAATAACTGAAAATATGCTTTTATCTAAAATAGCTAAGATCTGCAGTGCGTTGACAATATTTTCAAAAGTTGAAATGAATTCTCAATAGCTAAAAAGCTAAAAAGACTGATTTTCTTTTTATATTGTTTTCCATTATTTCGAAAGGCAGTGCGAACTCCAGCTAAATAACAGATTTTTCTTTCTTTGGGCATTACTCCAGCGCCTGTCTTTTTCTTTACACCCAAGATGAATTTATCTTTTAAAATGGAGGATATGATTACATGTAGGGGTGCCAATGAAATTATTTCATTGTTCAAGCATGGAAATAATACAAACAGCCGAAAATTGGAAATTAAGAAATGATTAAAATATACACCAACCACTTAATAGTATTTGTACTTTAATAACGAATAATTAACTTCAGAAACAGAAACCGTTGAAATGGTTTAAGTCGATTTAGGTATACAGGAAATTATAACAGGTTAGTTTACCAAGAATCTTCATCCTGTTACTGTAGTGATTGATTTTAAAACATAAAAAGCATTTGCTTTAATTGAACTTTAAGGATTTCCCCTTCAGAATTTGTAAAAGCTATTAAACTTTATAATATATAAATGTTTCCAAACATAAATGTAGTTACTGTTATTTCAGGTATTAACCCTTTATCTACTGCATTATGAACTACTGAAAGTTCCTTCATAAATATATTTTTTCTAGCTGCCATATTGCTAATTAAATGATATACAAGAAAACAAATCTCCCGGTGCCAAATTTAATTTGTTAGAACTAATTAATTAAAGTGATACTTAAAAGTACCGTCAGTACACTATGTATAAATTTCATCTTATAAAAAAAAATACGGATGATATTCGTAATGAAATTTAACCTCTTAAAAATGTTAAAAAACCAAAAAAAAAACTCATAAGAAAACAAAGAAATTATCAAACTGACATAATTTTATTTTATACATAATAATGGTAGAAATTAACATTTGATGATAATCATAAAAACATTTTTTTTTCATTTACGCATTTTTTTTATTCATTCTGTATTGTCTTAGAATATTATTTGCTCAATCATTATAAGATAACAGATTATGTAATGTGATTAACGGTCGAATTATTCGGAGGTACTTATAAGTAGATAGATATAAGTGTTGGAGAAAACAAGTTTTTCTCCAACACTACGTGTACTGGCGGTACTTATAAGTACCACCGAATAATTCGACCGTTAATCACATTACATAATCTGTTATCTTATAATGATTGGGCAAATAATATTCTAAGACAATACAGAATGAATAAAAAAATGCAACACTTAATTTTGGTTTGATATTATATATTTATAGCAAAGAAAAGATAAGAGCGGCAATTCGTACAAAATGGCAGCAAAAGAACACGAAGTCCGTTTGTAAATAGCTTTCTTCCTCGCAAAATTCAACAGCCTAGAACAATTACTGCTATCTATCATGAAAAAGAAGAGTTAAAAGACTGTTTCTAAAACGTACCATCAGAATATAAGTAATGGTTGTTGTGCTATAAAGTTTTAAAGTGATTGGTACTTATAAGTACCATCGGTAGATAAAGGGTTAAAAAGAAATAATTTTGAAAACCAGCAGTTAACTTTTGTTTGGAAGACATTGAAATATTGAGTCTTTCAGTTTCCTAAAAATGTTAGAAACGGTAATACAGTTTTGGAATCATGGCAATTAGCAAATTAAATAACAGCATTTATAAAGAAAATGTTTTAGAGTATACGTCTTATGCATAAAATATACATGAAATATGGTGAAATATTTTACGCATATAAGAAAAATCTTGAACCGTATGATTCAGATGCATATAATTAAATGTACTATTTTTAAAACTTTAAGAAAATTCACAAGAAATATTTTATAATGTTATTTTTAAGTGGTGTTTCAAGAGATAATAAAGTTATTTGAGTGACTTAATAATTTCATTTAGCATATTGAATTTCTTATGACTTAAAAGTCTAGTTCGAGGAAACCAGGAGGAATGTTTGAAATTTCGGAAATTCAAGATGATTTTTCTTTGTTCCAGAGGAAATCAATTTCATGTGCTCTACAATATTCTACAAATAAAATTAAAAATAATAATGAAGGTCTACTTACACCAAAGATTGTGTCTTAATAACAGGTGAATAACTTTGCTAGATATTTCACTCTTCCGTTAATTCTTCGGCCTAACTTGTAGTACAAATTCTATACACACGGGCCATTTTCGTTTACAAGTGCTGGCTTCAGGATATAAAATGAGTTATCACAATCGATTTAAGATTATTGTAGAATATCCGACATCCTGCTACCATCATTTCAAAAAAAACCCATGGCAATCCATTATTGAATATTTCTGAGCAGTTGTACCTTAGCTGCTGGATATCCTCTCTTTACATCCTGCAACCATAGTTTCAAACAAGAAACAGCTTATCCACTATTGAATATTTAGGAGCAAATGGGTCGGAACAGCAGAGAAAGGGTTAAAACATCCAGTACTAAGGAACTGTTGAAACTTCTATGAAATACAGCTATACACAAGGAAGAGAGTAACGAAAGTTATATCAATACTGAGTTTTGATGCTGAGGGTTTTCAAAATTAGTTAATACCTGAAATATATAGAGCATTTTGAATTTCGAAATTTTCTAAAAAAAAAAAAAAAATCAAATGAAAACTCGCTTCAAAGCTATAAGATGATATCGATTTCTCCTTTCCCGATTTTGATTCTTATTTCTACTGCAAACAAAATGTGTCAAATGAACTCCAGATCTCTTATCCACACTTCTAATTAATTTCTTTTGATATTTAGCAGATTGATAAATAATTGATAACAACTATTCAAACATTTTCAATAAAGTAAAAAAATATATATATTCACCCATAATAACTCAAACTAAGCAAGTAACAAAATTTTTCTGAAATATGCTCTATAAAACTCTAGGGAAAAGTATATTCTAAGTCATGTATATTCGTATTCTCCATTGGTGCAACTGATTTTTTCCACTAGATTTAAACCTGAATTTATGGAAACGTTGGTGACTATAGCCTAGAGTGTTGTTTTCTTAAATATATAAAAAAAAGGTAAAAAGGAAATGTGAAAGTTCATTTATTGAATCTGCCTTGTATTTTCCTCACGTAACGGCTTACCAGACACTTTTCTTTCTTTTTTTTTCACCATGCTTCTGCTGTTACTATAAAATTCTCAGAAACGTGACCGATGTTGTTTATTTCTACTGAAAATTCATCAGAACTTCATTTATCCACCGTAAAAAGGCTTTGTGAACTTATAAGCTGAGAACCACTTTTCAAAAGCAGGTCTGGACGAAGTTTATTAGCTGGCAGAATCTGTGAAAGTTTTGCAAGCACTTTTAAGCTGCTTAACATCTATAGAACAAACTCCTATGCTTTTGTTAATGATAGATCTAAATTTATGAATAAATTAAATTCTGGGAAAGCAGCTTTTGAAAGCGTATTTTCTTTTTTATTAAACCTTTCCTACAAATAAAATGAATGCTTCTATAGCAGTAAGATTTACGTTTAATATCTTTTTATATAGTAGGTTTTCTGAGTTCTTGTTAAATTTCAAATGTATTAAATATATATATATATATATAAGAAAATGAGCTCCTACTAAAAAATATTCATATCAGACTACATCAATTGATTAAGTATATGAAAATAAAAGTAGTAAACATTGAATATTATCATTTATTCTTTTAATATTGCGATTGTAATTTAATTATGTTTGTGTATTTTAGGAAATTTCCAGTTCAGTTCAATCAAAAAATACTATTTTTATTTGTTTCTAGTATTTAAAGACTTCAGATTTTCTTCAGGCAGAGAGTGCAAAACTGTTTTCAGAAAGAACATATCAGCAGAGTTTTAAATATTCTACGAACAGAAAATTTAAGATAGTTGTATATTTGTTTGTTTGTGTGTGTAATTTGAAAAACGTTTGAAAATTTGAGAATTCTCATCATCGAAGTTTTTCTAAAGTTAGAAAGGAATTATTTAAATGAATTTATACCATTGCATAAGTTCTAATGCAAGTTTTAAACATTCACCAATAATGGGCTTATCACATGTGAAACATCCACGCATGGGCAATTTCCCCCTAGAAGATAGTTGTATTTTTACATAAAAATTTTCCCATTTCACCTGATTGTTAATGGTTTATATATCAATAAATAATTATCAAACCAGATATCACATATTGTTTCTTTGGTTATTTTATTGCCTCTAAAAATTTGATACAAAATGGGAATATTATATTTATTAAACCAGTCAGCAAGTAAGAATATGCCAAGTAAATTTTCAACCACTTGCTAGCTATTTTCTTAATTCATTCTCTTTTGTTTTTTCACTGAAGGTCAATCAGGAATTAATGGAAAAAAAGGCTTTTAACAAGCCTATTATAATATATTTTATTTCCTAATTTAATAATGCTTTTAATGGAATGAATGAATGCAATTGATTGAAAAAATGGCTAATTTCGAAGGAAGAAAGAAAACCCAAACAGTAAATGATAGCATTCAATTTGTATTGTTCCTCAGTTGCTTATATGCAAAAAAAATCCCACATAAGGAATTAAGAGTTAAAAATAATTCTGTATTGGAAACTTCATTAAAAAATTAGCTGAATTTTTCTTTCAAGTTTTTCTAATTCATGAAGATTTCCATTCTAACATAGTATATTACTTTTTTAGTGACAGAAATGTCCAAACCATGATAAAATCGATATACATTGGGACCATAAAAATAGATCTGTATTGGATTTCCTTTAAAAATTATCAGAATCATTCTTTCAAACTTTCTAATTCATAGAGATTTCCATTGGAACATAACACATTACTTGTGTAGTGACATTTGAATGCAATATTCCAAAAAGTGGAATGTTTCAAACCAAAATAATTCTATTTAGCACTCTTCATATATACATGGAAACAAAAAGTTGTATTACTCAACAGGCGGGAGCTTAATATCTACTAGCATTCTATTTATAGTGTATTTCAGTTAGAACAAATATATACATTAAGTTTCTGCAGAAATTCTCTAGCCTATCAGCTTGCGTTCTCTCCTAGGACTATTTATTATTCAAATTACGAGGGCGTGCTGTGCTTCCTAGTCATTTGATCTGACCAAATGTCCTCCAATCGTAAAGCGAGGACAGTTCTGATCTGGACAGTTTCTCGTTTATCTGGTGAGAGGTTAGTTGTGCAGGTGATTTGTCCTCTTGAAAACACGGATAAATTAATCAGTACACTAAAGGGTAAATTCAGAAATGCCTTGGTGGATTGTAAACCTCATTGATAGAAATCATTCTTCAGCATTTTATATCCAGCATATCTATAAGTTTTCATTGATCTTATGGAGTTGGATTCATATCTATCTGGAGTAGTGAGAATAAGACTTGCTTCCTTAAAACCATGAAATATATATATTTGATATCATTTTAAATTTAATTTAGATATCTATCATATGCGGTACCTACCACTGTTTTTCCCTTCTTAAGAACTTTTAAGAACTCTGACAGAGCCTTTTAGCAATAACAAATAACATAGCAAATAATTTCTAAAATGAAAAATTAAATTGGTTCTACTCTATTATTTCTTGCCGCCCCTTTTTAATGATGCTATTCAATTACAATAATGGAGAGTGTTACGAAAAAATTGTTACTAAATCAATAAATAGAGAGTGCTACGAAATGAATTATATATTATGCATTAAGAGTTATTTCTAAACTTCACATGTATTATTACTTTTCCCTTTACTACAGTGCATAAATTGCTTTCGCTCTTTTACATTAAAATTTAAAAACTTTTCTAGACTAAAATAAATATCTAGTAGAATTTCTGCAAATATATATTGAGAGAAAAACACACCTAGACACCAAGAAAGAGTTGTGCAAGATGAACAAATTTTGATAGGCAAGTTTATACATTTGAAAGATGACATCTGCTGCCATATTGTTGTCGTAACCTAAACCTTTCTCTTCAGAGTCAATATATTACCTCGGCCTGCTATATCGCCAGATCCTTTTCTAGTCCAACATGCATAAATCATCGCTGAATACCAACTCAAGCGTAATCCACAGCCAGCAACAACTATTCCTGTATTTATCGACCCTTTGTAGGATGGAATTAAATTCTACAAATAGACATCTGCTGTTTCTACTACAGAATGTGTGCACATTTTCATACTTGTGTTTAAAATTCTGGTTGTCACGCCAATTATTGAGGTACCAGCTCTTTAAATTTGAAATGTCTTTTCTGCCTCTAACCTTAACATGCGACTTTAAAAATGTAATCATTTAAATAAGTTACCAGATAAGTGCATTGCTGAAATTTCATGATTCTACTATAATTTGTTCATGGTATAGGGATTTTTTCACATTAGTATACATGCATATATCTATTGTATATATGTATGTTCGAATCAAGAAATTAATTTTTAATTATTTCCTGAAAAATAATTTTTTAAAAATCTAAAATGCTAGTATATATACAAAGGGGTGTTATTTTAGAATGGGATATTTATACACAAAAATATTCATAGAATAAATTTTTAAAAGCATTTCAAATTTATACATTTTCCTGTTTATTTAAAGGTTACCTAAATAAATATTAGCTTTCGTATACGTCAGATGTTTATATTTCATAAGAAACCTTTTAAACTCGTTGTAGAAATCTTGATTATTTAGCTTATTAGGAAATTACTGAAAATTTTCAAACAAATAAAATTAGAAATTGGTAAAAGTAACCAAACATTTGAATACAGTTCTATTTCGTTAATAATAATATGTGATTAAAAATTAAGAAGATAAATTATTATGTATGCATGATTTGATAGTTAATTTGCATTTAAAACATGAATTTTTAAATCCAGAAACTGCTTTTAAAGAATTTTCTTTTACTTCATATCGTTTCTCTACGTTTATAAAGTAAAGATATTAGGTAAATTTTATATTAAGCACTACTTTATGATTATTCTTAATATAATCCATTGAATTCTTTAAATACTTTCACCAATTCAATTCTATTATTAAAAAAATTAGGAACTTTGGAATGCAGAAGGTAATATTTTAAAAAAATGATAAGATAATGTCAACAATTGTGTAAAAAGGCTGAGCTTGCAAAAGTATGTAAGTCATCTTATGTTTTTTTAGTTCTCATTTCAAATATTGTTTCCATTTTCCCAGGAAATCTCCCAAACAGTAGAATTGAAGATTAACATTTTTCAGAAACAATAAAAACAAGGTTTTAAATATGGCATTTTTATGCAATCAGAAAACGATTCTATAACACAATTTTTCTATTTTGTAATATAATTTTCCCCAAACAATGTAATTCCATAATAATGATGCAATTCCACAATAATGATGTAATTCTATAATAATAATATAATTCCATTAAACGTATTATTAATTAATCGATTATCTGTTATTATCTGTATATCAATAAACACTCCTGCATAGCATGAATTAACCACTTTAAACATTTAATATGTTAATGGTAGGATAGTTATTCAGTATCCATCCTACAAACATGACATCTATTTGAATGTAGTAAATGATGCATCAAATACTCCAGAAAGAAATCGATTGCTATTGTTCAGAGAATGAAAATAAAAACTCTCTAGCATCTGATTTATAAACTATTCTCTTTATAACAAGCATGCAAATAATTTTTACCTTTTTTAAAGGCAAATTTTATTGTAATATTTAGCTGATGAATTCTTTTCCTGCTCGTATGATGCACTTCAAATCCATCAATAGAATAGTGATGGCAGTTCTTCTTTTAGGTAGGGTGATGTATGAATTTCAGAAATAATAATTACTTCGAAGTTTATTCTCAAAAAAATAATAGTAAATATTTATCTGTATACAAAAGTGTACAAATGAGTATCTTGCTTTTAGGTGAGCTTCAATAATGAAAGCCACAGAGATATTTCATGACTTTTCCAAACCATGCATGTATTTCATTTCTATTCCTGTACTAATTGCTATCAAATAGAACAAGGCATTTGTACTGTTGAAAAACTGAAATATGTCTGGGGATTTGGTTTGAAGAACTGAGGATGTTGGTAAGTATGGTTCTTTTAGAAAAACTATAGTAGAACTTTAATGTTTGAAGAAATAAGAAAATTGTGGTATCAAGAGCCATGATGTTGTTAAAATGTGGTTATATTTTAGAGATAAAAGGATTGGAATTAATGATTATAAAAAATTAAAATTGTAATTGAAAAAGGAATTTTATTGTTCATCTAAAAGATTTAAATATCAGGATTTCCGTAAATTAGATTCCGTAAATTAGATTATAAACACATGCATGGGCCTATGAATTAAATGAACACTTCTATAATATAAATAAATAACACTTTAAATTTTTTGTACTTTACTGTTGTAGCTATATTAATAATTGTAAAGAATAAATTTATGGTTCATATTTTTATTAAAATAAACAAAAAATTGATTCCATTCAAGTTGATTGATAAAATTGATAAAATGATAAAAAACAACATTTTGTTGTTCATCATTGCAGATTTATTCAATACGTATATTTGTATAAAAATTATTTTTATAATATCTCTTGAAAACTGAATTAAATAATCTTTCACTATTTCTTCGTCAGTGTTTGATATTAATATTTATATTGTTAACTTTTATTTTGCATAATTTGAGATTCTTCATTAAGCATTTCATGTGCTTTATTTATATTCTTTTTCAAAAAATGCATATAAGTTCCGTAAATTAGATTATAAAATCTATATATCAAGACATATCTATCTAAAAATTTTATTATTTCTTCAAAAATGTATTAATAATTTCTAATAATTAAGCGATGAAGAAAGAAAGAAATGATCGCATCAAAAATAGAAATTAAAAATATAAATAATAAATGACAAATTTAAAAAGGAAATATTTAGATCAACAATAAATTAATAAAAATCTATAAAGTACAAAACATTAATAATAACCTGTAATTTTTTTTCTAACCAGTAAGTTATGGAACAGAAAATTTATGTATTGGAAAAATAAGCCAAATGCAACTTTAAACGGAAAATAAAATTTTCTCTAAATGAATAGAAAAAATAAACAAAAATAACAAATAAAGAAATAATTTTGGCAATAAATATTTAAAATACTGTAATTTAGAATATTTAAGTAAGATTTAATCCTTAATAAAATGCTGCATATCTAAACCGATTATGAAAGTATGTATTACTTTTATTACTGTAACAATTTAATACATGCAAAAGTGGATGTTACACATATTATTAAGAAAGGGAGAAATATTCAGATTACATTTTTTATTGATACACTTATTGTAAAATTTAAAAAAATGAGTCCATCAATTTACATTAAATATTCCCTTCATTGATAACCATAACCTTTTCGAACTTAAATATTTTAGTCCATGATAATTTAATTTTTGTAACAATTATCTCTACCAAGATATAAAACATTTAAAAGCGGCATCTCCTCAGCTAGTGGAAATGAATGTGTAATGGCATTCGGCCCTCGAACCCTTCCATTTATATCACTCTTTTCCATTCACTTCCAGCCGAAATGCTTCCACTGACCATTCTAGGTCGTTCGAAGCGCTTTTTATGATTCAAATTACGGACTGTATCTCTTGTGATGATTCCGGAGTACAAAAGTAACACCTGCAATCTCTGTCATTGCCTTCGATTACTTCCAATGTCAGTCCTACCGATTGGGCAATGGTATGGTTATCTGAAAGGCAAATCATTACTCTGGCTGTTATTTCTAGGAACCTCTTTGAGAACTAAATAAATTTGTCTAAAGAACTGAATGGAATTCGATTTGGGGAAGAAATTTGTGAAACTAAATTGTGAAATATTTTCAAATATTGTAAACTATTAATCGATGTAAATTATTGCTATATCCTCTTTTAATTCCAATCGTGTGAAATGTCATATTCTTTTTTAGATTTGTATGAGAGAATCACGTGAAGGGTTTTGTTAGAAAACTGAATTATTCATTCATTTGAATCTATATCTCTTTACACAACATGTTCACATAATCTAAGCCTTTCTCTAAAAGGATTAAATGAATCGAGGGTTCAATGTGAGCATATCTATTCAAGGATTAATTCCTTCAAATTTAAGGTCATTCTAGTCCAGGTACTTCAAAGTATTAGAATCCTCGTATTTCTTTTTCAAAATTATCGACATATCCTCTTCAAACACGGAAATGACAATTTATTAATGAAATTAAATCACCCTGTTCTTTGATTATTACAGAGCAAATAGGTTTTCAGATATCTTTTGAGAATTGTCAAAGAACCTCTCTATTCTCCAAATCCAATTGGGCAAGCGTATCTATAAAAACAATGTCCACGCTTCTGATATTCAATACGTTGGATATTCAATAGTGGAGGAAATCTATATCTATACTTATAATAAAGCTCAATGTGTGTGTGTGTGTGCGTGTGTGTGTGTGCGTGTGTGTGTGTGTGTGTGTTGGCGCTCTACAGGCCAGACCGTTGGACCTACAGCTACCAAATTTGGTACATGTGTACCTTGGAGATCCAGAATGTGCACCTCGGAGCCCTTTTTTCGAATTTTTAATTAGAATCTGAATTAATTAAAATTTAAGCGAAATGTCGACGTTTTTCCGCTATAACTTCCGAAAATATGATCGCATAAACATGATTTTTAATCAATTTAAAGATTAAAAAATTAACCTTCTAATGGTATAAGTGTTTTAATGCAAAACTCAAGCTTCTATTTTTAACGGATTTTTAAAGAAATATTTTGACAATGTTTTTTTAGCACGTGACTAGATAAAATAAAAGAATGCCGGAAGTTCAGTTCAAATAAAAAAATTATCATCGCAAAATAAATCTACAGAAATGTAACTTTCAGCACTTGACTGGATAAAATAAAAGAAATATAAAATGTGATATTTTCTTTAAAAAATAAATGCAAAGCAAAGGTTTCTACAATCGTTTGCAATATCTATATCATTAACTCAATAAATCTTCTTTATTTACGGTAAACCTAATGGAATTTAGACAGGATATGCATTGAATTCCCGACTTAATGGCATATTTATGTAATCGTTTGCAATATCTGTATCATTAATTTAATACTTTTTTTCCCTTTCTCGCTTTCTTTAAAAAAACATATTTGATATTTTGGCAACATCATCGAAATTTTTTTTAATATTTAGGAAGCATAACAGATGTTTAAAACTGATCGATTTATAAAAGTAAAGAATATTATTAGGAAAAGGTGTACTTTTAGAACTTTCCGTCCATCATCTTAAAGAAAATATTAATTTAAAGTCAATCAATGCCCGGAATTACTTCAAGGCTAATGAATATGTGATTTAATTGATTTTAGAACGCTTTACTCATGGCGAACCAGCTGGTCGCCAAAGGCGGCTAGTTATCAAATATATCAAGAAGTCTCGGGCTCCATCCGTAGTTTTGTTGATCGGGTATTTGGGGCATTTAAATATTTTTAGAATAAATACACGTCTACAAATCATGCATAATTGTTATAATATCAATCCAGCTTGTCTCATATTACTATGTATAATATGTCTCATAACTCTTTACACGTATGCATAGAAAAAATTAATCCATATATAATCGGCATTTTACCGAACTTGAAGAAAAACTTAATGCAGATCTATAATTCCAGTAATAAAACCCTGAATCAAGCCTAATTAAATTATATCTCCACATTTTTGATTTACTGTGCCCATTTGAGAATACCAAAGTTGACAGCCATCAAGATAATCGATGTTGTCAAAATGTTGCTAGGATTGATGTGGAGACAGTGTGGGAAATTACCATTTTTTTTCTGGCACAGTTTTTAGGAAGGGTATTCTATTTTTCGCAAACAAAGTGAAATAAATCTCAATTTGTATATAACAAATATGTGTTGAAAGAATGATAATAGAATCTGGAGATCAGATGTTTTGATCTAAAGATTCGTTTTCAACATTCAGAACTTATTTATAAATATGCTGTATATAAAGGCCATACACATTTCTGCAATTTGGAGCAAAACAAATTCTATGAAACACAGAGATTTTGGCATAAAATCACATCAAAAAAATTAAAGTAAATGAAATCTGGTAATGGGATAAAACGAATAATGATTGAACACTTCTTCCAGAATTCTCATTAGAACGTATCAAATTCCCACTGACTGATTATTAAAATAGCAAAATGAAATAAAATAAAAACTTTAAAAAAATAAAATTCAGTAACATTTATTATTTTTAATTATAGTAATTATTTTTAATAAAACTTAAATTTCGTAGCTTCTAAAAAGAATCAATGCTGTATATAATTTTGTAACGAATCCTCGCCAATCTATATATTGCAAAATGTTCACATCTTATTGAAAAAATTGAAAATATAAAATAAACATTGATAATCATAAATTTTTTTCACTAATTATCCCTGCATTGGTACCTGAAAAATTAATATTTAATCTGTATTTATCATTCTTATTGCAAACCCTTGTATAATAATTTGTTTCTGTCTTAAATATTGCAGTAAATCATTCCATAAATTAATATCCCAAAGCTTTTGACTTAAACTACCAGGATGCATTCAAAATCGATATTACTCTAGAAACTGGATTCGAAAGCAGAAGTTTCCAAACCATCAATGATCCATTAACACTAAACATTTCCATTAACTTCCATCAGACATAATTCCCCTTTCCTTCTTAGTTCACTCCCTGTTAATTGACTCCCTCATTTATCGGACAGAATCTTCTAAACTTGCAACTGTGAAATGTTTCTTCCGACTAAGGACCTTCGCCAATTGGAAAATGATAAAGTTATTAGAAGGTTTCGTGATTTCTTAGCTTCTTATTTCCAATTACAGCAGGAATTTACAGAGTGTTGAATATAGAAAATGCTCTATAAAGTTTACACTTTCATGATTCCTCTATAATCAGTTGGGCAACGCTTTGCTTTCGGTTTGTATTCCTTTAACCCTTTACTTACTGAATTATGTCGCCATCAATTTTTCAACTTCATTTTTGCACCAGTCGTTTAGTTTCCTTGCAGAATAATCCCAGAGAGCCCAAGAAAAAAATGTAATTAACAGAAATATCTTAATTAGTTTAATTATTAATTAAATATTTTAATTCCTAATTTTGGGTTGTATTAAATTCATGCTATTCGAGTTACATTCCCCGTGTTCTTTAGAATACCGTCGGCAAAAATAGTCATATAATAAAGATATAAGCTAGATTTAAATGGTACTTTTAAGTATCGTCAGTAAATAAAGGGTTAAAATAATCATTCAAGGCATTTGATATCCTTTTAATTTACATTTAAAGTTCATTTAAATTGTCTTGAAAATGATTAACTCTATTAAAAAGAAAAATATGTGTCAATCTGTGTAAAAACAATAGATTTACGTGTTGTATGTAGCTCAATGAAAGAGTAGTGGACTGTAGTGTTTTAAAACAGTTCATTGTTAAACTCAACAATATGCTAATTAATTTCATAAGCATTAAAATATTGCAACACAACCTCGCCTAATAGGAGGAAACAATAAATAAGTCAGAGTAGTTCGTCTCCTGCTTAGTAGAGGAGCAACTATCTCTGGGTCCAGCTGCCACGAGAACCGAGTCTGAACTGAGGGGTTTCTTCTTTCTCTACCCCAGGGGGAGTTGGCGCTGCAAGCGTGCGTAAACACATGTTTAACAAATTATCTTTTAATTATTACACCTCTTGGTATTTGTAACTTGAACATAACGTGTTACTTTAGTTCTTTACTTTAAGTTGATAGAAATATGTCTCTATTGTTTTATATATTCTTTATTTTCGCCTCTTTATTTTTGTTCTATATTATTTTGAAATTTATTTAACTCAGAAATGCGATTTAATATCTTTAATGTGATGTTACTAAATGGATAGAAGACACAAGCACTGTTCGAATTAAGTAAATTTTCAGTATCACGAACCTACTATCTTCTTTATCAAAATGATAAAAAAATGATGACAATATTGTGAACAGAATAACAATATGCAAATGCAACGTCATATTAAAAAGATACACTTTGGAAAAAAGTATAGACAGTCAAAAAATATTTCTGGATTTCATTTATGTAAATGTTTTCTGGATTTCATTTAATGCATGACGTTTTGAAGATTCTTGTTATATCTCGATCATTTCAACGATTACAGAAATGTACGATTTTAAAATCATCTAGTAATTTAGCAGGAGTATCATAATTTTTTCTTTCCACTTCAAATCAGAAGAAGAAACGCACTACATCTTTATCTTTTACACTTTTATAGTTACAATGGAATAGTTTTCAATGGAGCCTGTAAACGTAATTGGGCTTTACGGGGAAAAGAAAGAAAGTTTCACCATGCCAATCATAATGAATGAAGCAGCGAAATAAGAAAATATATACAAAAACGAAATGATATCCTACATAATATCAACATCTTAACTTTAAGTTGATTACATATACCATTTATCATCTAATTTCACTTCTGTTAGGTCCGTAGTGCCATCACATGTATAAAGACTATATTGTTAATGATGAAAAAAAAATAACATTGATAATAAGAAAATTCGTTTGTTTCAAAATAAAACATTCTTTTCTAAGACATAGTATTTGAACTTTTTTCTTTGTTTATTCACTAAATAAATAAATTTTATTAAAAAATCCAGTACAATGTCCCTATGATACCTAAAACCTTATGAAGACATTTCTCACTTGCCCATATATTTTAGAACACTTTTCACCACTTTATTTCTTTCTAAAAGGAAGAATTTGGAATAAAAACCTAAGCAATTAATTTGGTTTTAGATGACAACCCTGATGACCAATTTGAGGAAACTGACCTGGAACGAAAGAGAGATAGGTAGCAATTTACACGCTGAGATAAACATAAGGTCGATTCCGCTCGGTAATTTTAGTCACCAATTGCATTTCAAACGCTAGATGAAAATGAAGAAAGAATTTTGCTGGTATTCAAGGGCACTATTTGAAATGGAAATGTTATTGGATTGGATGCAATTAGGGGTAAATTTTGACTGTCTATAGTGATGCTATTCTACTTACTTGAATTGAAACTGTAAAGACAAAATAGTCAGTGGAACATGTTAAAAGGACGAAATACGTCTAATGAACTGTTTGACATAAAAAGTGATATCTCATAGAATCAAACAGTATTATTTTGGTTTCAAAAATCCATCTTCTTTTAAATTTAGTTAAAAATCAGGTGAACTTTCATAGCTCATCAGCTTATAACATTTTCTTCAATAGATACTTTTTAGATATTATTTTTAATATTTTTTAAAGTACAAATTAATGACCATTATTTGTGTCGAAATGTATTAAAAATTCAAATTCTTTCGAAAGACGGATTTAGAGAATAAAGAGTGTAAGAAACCCATCTTAAGATGTTCTTCAGATATTTAATTTATTGAAAGTTTTTAGAATTGTTTTTTTTTAACTTCGATTATTGTATATCTCTATTTATGTCCGATTTATCTCACACATATTTTTATGAAAAATGTCTTACTGTTATTTTTTAATAATTAGATATGTTTAAATGTTTTGCTATTTAATGCGCTTTACAAGCCCGCTGACAGAAAGCTGTCAGCCATTCAAGCAAAAATCAGCTTCTCCTGTTCAGTAGCGCCAATTAGGGTCAAGAGTACGACTTGACAATTTCATGCTTCACACATTCGCTTGCACAACCTCTTTTTACATTGGGGCACATTCATACAACTCACGGATTGTACAGAGAAGAACAATCATACCAAAACCGCAACTCGAATCCGGGACTCGCTGATAACGGAAGAAACGCTACCCCTATGCCGCCATTTTAAATGTAAGAAGCATATTTAGCTCTTTTAATATTGCTTTGTTATCATGACGTTGCAAAAGTATTCTCCAAGTTGTTGGAATTCATTTCTATCCTTTTAGGAATTACTGAAATTCGGGCTACCAGAAAAAAAGTATACAAACATGAATTACACAATTTCAGTTTAAGTTTAATGATTATTTCACTCATAACCAAAAATTACAACCAATTGTTCGTTTTTCTGATGCTTATTTCTCTTGGAACGAAAGCCAATTCAAACCAAATTTAGATTGGGGGATAAAGGATGCAGTAACTTCTGAGGGTAAAGATCCCTGAGCATCCGAGGGCAGAAGCCTGACTTTAGCTTATATTACCCACATACTCGCTTTTTCAACTCTCCTTTACTTGGGTGGGGGTCTCTTTCACTCACCTCACAGATAGAACAAATGGTAGAGAAGAACCATGAACGAACTAGGAATCCAGAATGGCTAGATCATGGAGAAGACATTGAAATATAGAAACCTGATAATGCATATTAAATATAGAAAAAATCCTAAAGAAACATAAAAAAATCAAAGCATAGAAATCAAAGAATGCATATCAAATTCAGAAAAATTCCCAATTGAAACATAAAAAATCAAAGCGTAGAAACGAGATAATGTATACCAAATATAGAAAAATTTCACTAGAAAATGAAATCCAACGAATGTGAATGGAAGTTATTGCATTAACAATTTGTCCATTTAAATCTGCGATCAATCACTTACAGTTGGTATGATTCGATTTTTTTTTCTTGTTTGGAGCAGTTTTCTTTGTAAAAATGTTTGCGTGTATGTATAAATGTATGTATAAATGTTTGCTTTTATAAAAAATTAAATTGCAGTATAGCATATAGTATTTTAATCCTATGTTTTGATGATTAATTAATATGTATTGTTCACCAATCAGGAAAATAAGTAATTTTTTGTTCATGCAAAAATCTTAAATATTTTTAAAAAATTGGTTGAATTTGAAGTCATTTTTCAAAACTCTCACCAGCATACTTTTTGTGTCGCGACTTTATTCTAAACAAATTAAATTATTTTTCAAGTGGATTTTTTACGGAAATTTATTATTATAGTTACGAATACAATTGGTTATACAGAATGCAAGTTATAAAGCACAATTAAGAAAAAAACGCATCGTATCAGTTCATATTATTCAGATAAACAAATTGATATAATTTCGAAAAATATATATATATAAATTAGTTATATAAAGGAAAAATCTCATTCAGAGAAATGATATATCATATTCAGTAACAAAATCATGACATATTTGAAAACTCACTTTATGCTGTCTTTACTTATGAGTAATTTAAAAACGTTTCCAGTCAAATAGACTAGAAAACAGTGTTCAGTTTTCCCCTTGATCTATTAGAAAGTGACTTCAGAAATTCATTTTATGCAATAAGCATACGTTATCTCCAATTTCAACATAAACCTCCAGAAGTTTACTTTTTTCTTTAAAACATAAATAAAAGTCATTTAAGAATAAATGATCCGATCACGTTCCTTAGAACTTCGTTATTACAGTAAAAGTATCATTAAAAAATAAAAAGCAGTGAAGACAGGACATTACGTGAGTAAAATACCAGACAGATTGAATAAAGTACTGTCTGTGTGCTTTTATATTTGTGCTGTTTGATGGCAGACAATCGCTATGATGTGCTAGAAATTTTTTTGATTTTAAACATCGTGAAAATTGCGAAGAAAACAGATTCCTAAGCCAAGACAATTTAACAATCCTTAGACCTGTGAGGATGTAGAAAGTTCTGTATTTATCACATTTTGTTAAATAATGACAACATTATAGGACACCTGCTTGTTTCAGTTTAGTTTAGTTATTTTACCGTCCCGTTCTGAAGCAACACTAGGTTATTTGGAGATTGAACTTTAATTTTGAACTACGAGAACAACACCACAGTTGGTGCCAGCCCCTTATCCAAAATTCCGCACCAAACCAGAGAGAGAAATACCTGTTTGGAAAGAAGAAATCTGTATTTTGTAATTATTTATAGTATGAATCAAATGTAAGTTGGCTCGGATATGAATTCAAGAATTATTTTTTTTATTTTAATTCAATGTAATCTCCTTAGTATACAGATTAGTTTTATAATATTTAAAAAACAAATAGTAGATCTATTTCTCAGCTTGCATAGTGACAATATCTAGTACATTAAATAGTTATAAAACATAAGGAAAGGATGCTACTTTATTGAATTTGGTCGAAATTTTCTTCAGATAAAAACTTATTCTAAAATTTTCCTCCTAATTGTAATTGATGATTCTATGATATAAACTTTACTGAATATGTGACGAAAGGATAGCTTATTTTTACTAATTTTTTTTGAATTTTATTTATTTCAGAAAATTCTTTGTAAATATCTTAGCTAGGGACTTTTTAGAAAATCAGATGTCATTGGCATTAAAAAGAGTTCGACTTTTTTCTTTCAACATTATTAACTAGATTGATGGCATTTTGACTTGGAAGATATTTTTTTTTGCATTTCATTGCACTCAATTCCATTTTATTGAATATTTTCCCTTTTCATTACTGAAAGTATACAAATTATATTTTTAAAAATGACAAATTCTTAACAGGATATTTCATAAAACAATGAAATAAGTATCAATAAAATTTAAATTATATAAAAATAACTTAAGTGAAACTACATTTTAAATATTTATTATAAAAGAGCTCCGAGATCTTGTTTAGTTTTGAATTAGTCATAATTTGAATTAAAATTTCAAAAGCATAACTCAAAGTTCAATTTTATTATCTTTCAAGTATATCTATACCATTTTTGATAGTTATATCTCAAAGAATCTGTCTCATATAGGAGTGAATAAACGTTAGGAATTCCCTTTGTACTTAGAAGATATTTCTCTCTTTATTAAGAGAATTTTTACATTTTCAATCACGAATAAAAATTTACCCGTGCTGTCTTACTGCTTGCCTTTTTTATAACTATTATTATTTTAATTTGCTTGATTCATTGTGGACATAAATTGTGCATCACCGCTCATGCTGCATTTTTCATTACAAAGTATTTATTTCTAAACACTTTATCTACTGGGCTTTATATTATACCATTCATATTTCAATGGAAATATTTTAAACAACCCAATAAATGTTTCTTATTTTAATGTCAATAATACTTTTAATATTTTATTGTCAATTTATAACATTTTTATAACATATTTATAACTGATTTTGTATGATTACTGCTTTTTCTCATATGGTGAAAGCTGTTGTAGCTTCTACATATAAACATCTATGAATATATTCAAAAATAACTTAGAAGATATTCAATTCCCCGTCTTTTTTTGTGTGATATTCTAATTGTTTTTAATTTGATAAATACGCAATTGCAGGAACCGATATAAGCTTTCTATACTTCTATAACATTAAATAAAATTTGCTGCTTTCAAAGAAGGAGAATCAATTTAATGCTTGAAGTCTATACTCAGAGCATTCAGCATTGAAAACTGAAAAGAAAATGCAAAACATATTCAAGCAAAAATGCTATGAAATATTTAACCGCTATAAACTAAAGCGTACTTGCTGGTTTAGACTATATTACACTGAGTTTAATATAAGTAAAAAAATCCTTTTTATTCATGCAATGGAAAAATATTTATTTCATAATACTTTGATTAAAATAAAAATCCTATATGCAAAAATTTGTCACAAAATTTGATCATTCATTTATTTATATAATTTCTTGCAGAGGTGTTACTCCATTATAATTTGTTCGATTCTCTATATGATACATTTCATGCTTAACATTGTCATTGTACTATGAAGGGCACTTTAGATACAGAAATGAGTAACTTCCGGAAAGTTGGTCTAAATCTGACATTTAATGAAGATAGTGAATTGCATAATTTTAAAAACTATTTCATAATGAGTACATACATTTAATTTTAGCTTTAAAATGAACCTTCAAATTTCCTTTTCCTCTCTAGTTTTAGTGTCTGCGTATACATAAATTTCATCTCTTTTTTAATTTCTGTAGTTTCATAGTTTAGTTTTATATTCGAATCAATAACGATTAATCATTCGAATCAATAACGATTAATCATTCGAATCAATGTTTTTTAACCATTTGATTAAATGTCTGTATTTTAAATAAGATGTGCCTGCTATATTTTATATTATAATCAGTTATTTTTGAAGGCTATTTTTGTATAAATCATTAAAATTCATTTTAGTTTTAATAATTTTTCTCAAATATGATGAAGTCTTAAGGAATGTCAAACAGAATCAAACAAATATAAATCAGACCAAAATAGCAGAAAGTAATTTAAAATCAATCAGGCAAAATAAATCTGAAGTTTTTATCCACTTATCTTCTTGTATGTTAGCTACATTTAAATATAATTTTACAAACATGACTTTGATAGGTTTCGTTTACGTTTAAATCTGAAATTCTGGTTTTTCATTTATGTTTAAATATGAAATTATGCAAATATGAACGCCTAAAACTTGTAAATATGCTAAAATGCAGGAGTTAATTATATTCAGAATTGCAATGTAATCTGAATACCTACTTTATATTGAATTTAATTATATTCAGAATTACAATGTACTTTGAACATCTACTTTATATTGAATTTAATTATACACTTTATATTACTACTTTGTATTCTCAATATCTACTTGATATAAATGATGAGTAAGCATGGAATACTTTATTCTGTGAATTATCATATCAACATAAATGAAAAACAAATGGTTATGTTCCAAAGATGATTGCATTACTTTGTTATTTGTTCATATGATTCAGTATATGTCTTAAATTCAAAGATTTAAGATCTCTTATGCCCAATGCATTAACTTAAAAATACTTTTTTCAGATGTGTTGTAGCTGTAAATACTAATTCATGCACTTTGGCTCTTTCGTACGAAATCGAAATTCGTATTCGCAGTGTATTCGACTTTTCTATATATACAACTGATTTTTTCCACAGGATATAAACCTCCAATTTATGGAAGCGGCATTGTATACCGCGCTATCTGGTAGATATAAAAACAGCGTGCTGAAGTCATTCCTTTATTGAATCTGTCCTATATTTTCCTCACGTAACGGTCTAGCCCGCCTCCTTTTTCCTCATTTTTAACGATGCTTCTGCCGTAACGACAAAGTTCCCGAAAACGTGACCGTGATCGTTTATTTTTACTGAAAATTTATCAGTCACTTTTATTTATTTATTTCGGAAATTCTTTGTGAAACTTCAAAGCTAAGGGAAGGTTTTGGAAAAAGTGTTTATTTGTTTATTGTAGCAAATTAAGCTCTTAAAATTAAATATAACAAGGTTGTGCGAACTACGTAATTAAGATTCTTAGGTATTGGGGAATAATAAAAACAAGAACCATCTGCCCTGATTTGTAGTTATCAGTAAATCAACTTATTTACAAGCACATTGTTTTGTAGCAATTATTTTCCGATAAAACACAAAAGGAAATGAAATAACGGTTTTGAATACGTTTCATTTAGATTCTTGTATGCATTGTTTTTGAACACCCATAACAGTTTTAACGACTTTTGGATAGTTAATCGTCAACACCCTAAGACTTTTGAAATACTGGAACATGAGAAAATTGAAATTCTTTGATTCAATTTTCAAACATAGGAAAAATCTTCACTTCTCTCATAATGGGTGATTCGAAATAAATATAGTAATTAAAAAGGCTATAACTGTTGAGTCAAAATATATTTATAGATCGGAATCTTATATAATATAAAATTAAGTTCAAAATGTATTTTTCACATTTTATAAATATTCACATGACTGGCCTTGATAACACGAACGACATTGAATGTATAATCGTTTTCTCATCATACATATATTAAAGCATATTCGGAATAAACAATGCAAGAGCATTAGGAAATAATACTTTGAGTTATGTTAGTATTTGCGCTGTGATGCCAGAAAAATTATTATTACATTTGAACACAGAGTATGCCATCTATACCACATGCCACAGAGACTGCCAACATCCTCCATTTCTATTCAACTAATCGGAACTCTGATCTTTGCTAGACTGAAAACGCGCATGCTCAAACTTCTGGCTCAGATATCGCTCCCCAATTAATGAAATTTTCAGCTTCTTTCTCTGTTCTATGTATATTTCATCGATAAAATTTTGATAGTTAGAAAAACACAGCAGCTTGTAATCATTATATTAATTTTGAATTGCCCCAAATTTCATCCTACTTTTGTTGTTGTTTTTAATGGCACTTGTCTTTGACAAACCCACTGACTAATTAGCCAGGGAATTTAAACAGAAATTTTTAAGTATCTTGTTTATCCGCAACTTCATCTAGGACCAAGAGTACAATTTAGTTACACGCGCATCACAAAGCTTTCTTCCTATTTCTAAGAGCTGGTAAAGAAAAGATGGCAGTAAATATATTTTTAGACTTACTTTGTGCGTTCCAATAAATTCATCTTCGTATAATTTCAAAATGAACCACTGTAACAAACAAATTTAAGGGATTAGATAAACTAAATAACGGTTTTTCTTTAAGTTAATTTAATTAGTTTTCTTTGGAGGATTTAAATTATATTTTTATAAATAAATGTCATTAAATTATATTGGTAATGGTTCAAATTGCAAATGCTTTCAATTTCCAGAAAATGTTACTAATAATTGTGTTTCCAATGTTTCTAATAGTTTAAATAAAATTATAAATACATTTTTTTTATCATACTTTCGAAAAATCACGTTCTTAAGACTATTTGTTCTTAAAATATACGTTTAAAACTTTTCATGAATACTTAATGTGTCTTACCATTTCATTACAACATTCTCAAATAAACTGACTTGGTTAGCTTATAATTGCTTTATTAAATATGGTATTCTGTGACTAAATTTTGAATTTTTATTATCAATATTTAAACATATAGAAACACTCTTAGAAGTATATTTCTCAATTTATACTATATTTTCAAATAGTTTTGCTATATTTATAATATTTTGTGTTCTAATTGACAATAAATCTAAAAACCATGTTATAAATAGTTTTAAAAAAATCCGGTTTTTCATAATTTTTCCTTCGAACGAATTTTGTGATAATGTTCAAACAACGAGTATGTGTGCAAAAGGGTTAAAACCAAAAGAATAATAAAGTAATATTTTTATAGCTTCACTAGCATTGCATGCATACATACATTTTTTGAAAATATTGTGTTCGTGACACAATTGAGATTAAGAATTGCCATATTAAATCATTATATAAACATTTTCGTTAGCCACCAATGCCAAGTCTGCTTCTACACGATAAATTCTAGGTCCCAATAGTAACCGTGTAGAAAGTGAAAATGAATATTTTGTAGCTTCAAATACATCGGACGTTCCATTTATATCAAACATTTCCATTGAATTTCAACAGGAATTCTCGTCTGTTCATCTGCAGACAATTTATGACCAAAATTGTCTCTATCCTGGGATATCTCATATACTAGAGAGACTCTCTGATCGCTTTGAAGTTCCAGAATTATTACTGAAATTCAATTTCTCCTAAAGGATAACGGTGAAATTTGGACTTTGGAATATTACACGCAATGTTACTTTTAGTTGCCATCCAGTGAAATAGATTTGCTTGCTGGAAGTGCTTAAATGTATGGGGACACATATGGATGTTGTAAGATTCAACAACAGCATTTTAATATTTTATAGGGTTTTCAGAATTAATTTGGGAAAATTTAATTTTCTTTTCATAAAATGAATCGATTAATTTCGATTCGGAAAAAACTGATTAGGCATAAATTTTAAAGAGTTAGACGTCCAGGAAGTACGTTATTGGGGAACGATTTACTATAAGGCATGCAAGCACACATACACACACTAGCGAGAGTGCACACACACATATATACACCCCACACACACACACACACAATCGCACACACGGACAGTTCCCATCTTCATCATTGCATGAATCCCATCAATCAAGTATCTTGTATTCATTAATCTTACTTTCATTAGCTCAATTCTGCCGTTTTTCTCAAAATTTTCAGATGTAAGCGACCCAAATTTATGTTTAACTAGTAAGTAAAAATTCAATAAATACTCTAACTGCAAGAAATTTTAATAAATCTTGTTACTTACTGGTGCAAAATGTATATTAATAACACTGCATTATTGTATGATTTGTTAATTTATTTCTGGTATTTGCGGATAAAAAAATTCTTGAGTTTGTTAAATTTTAGAATTTTAATAATATATAAATGAGAAAAAAAAAAATCATATCCATCTTCTAAACTAATCTGACAGCACCTCACCAGAGGAAGATATATTATTTTATATATAAGGGGATTTTGAATTGATTGAATTTTGATTGAATATCACAACAACACAAATAAAAAATTCGCAATGAAGTTCGAAATTTCTTAAAGCTTCTCTACTTCAATATAAAAATGCTCTACAAACTCTATTCTGTTGCTTCACTTCAAAATAGATCCACACACATTTTGATGAGTATATCCGAATACAGTGAGATAAGAAAATCTAGTTTTGTATGAAATTCACGTTTGGAAATTTTATTGTGATTCTACGAACAGTACCGACTACAAAGGCACGTGCTTTTTACAATCGTTAAATGATAGCGACTGATAAAAACATCACGTATAGGCTTCTTTCATGCCATTTATTTATTTTTACATGGATTTGGATCATTCAAGTAGAATTTGGAAACATCAACTATACATTTTAACACCTTGTGATATTTCTGTTGTATCTTTTCCTTTTGAATTGAAAACTTTTGCCCACATCCTAAATTTAGGCAATGCTTTTTAGAACCAAGACAAAAACATTTTTTTTGTTCTAAAAATATAATAAAAAATATTCATACTGTAACATACTAGAATGGTATAATTTTTGAAGCACAAAACAAAAAGTAAATTAGAAATATGCTAAAAGCGACAAGAAATGTTTTATTCTAAATTTATGTAATTCCCATATTAATGCGATAAAATAAATATTATTGAATTGGGGTGCGATTAAAATTTTGATCGAATACTGATTTTAAATAATTATATATTAAAAATACTTTTTTAAGAAATGAAACGAAAAAAAAAAGTTGCTGTAAATTGCGATGTGGAAAAAATATGTTTAAAAAAAATGGTATTCCTCTTTGAGAATTCAAAGGTAAAACAAGGAAAAAATTCAATATACAAATTTACATTAAACCCCAAAAATAAGCTGATGTGTAAATGAAACAGCAATTTTAAAAATGGTACTATTTCAAGAAATTAGTGTATCAGGCATTTTCAATCCTACAGTTTATCGTGTAGAGATTTGGCTGCTTCAATCTTGTTATATATCTCACATTACAGTTCCCAAAGGCTATAATAACTGCTTTGAAATTCGTTCTTAAATACTTTTAGATAAAAAAATAGAAAAAGAATAATAGCAATAGTAGCAGGATAAGATTTATACTGGATATTCAGGAAAATAGCAAGAAGCATGGCTAATTCTACCATTCAAAATATTATTAAAATATATAAGTTGCACTGCAAAACGTATTGGTAAAAAAAAGACTTTTAATTTTATTGTAAACTTGTGATTTGTGAAATAGTAATCATTAGATATTGCTGCTCTTTTTAAGTTCATGAGTAAGTTTTCTTTCATCTCGCTTGTGTTAACATTTTAAGCCTACTAACCCTTTTTCTTATTTCGTTTCTGTTTTTTAATGAATTTTTTAGTATTTTTAATGAAGTTAGAAAGTGCATTGTGGTTAAAGTGCTGTATAGGAACGATCTCTAATACCATTATCTTCATTTTTATAAATAATAACATGACCTTTTTGAAAATTATTTAAATGTATAACTCTAGGCTTTCTGAAATTAAAGAATCATTGACATTTTTAGCAAAATATATTTTAATGAGAAAAAAAAAACAGTTAAAAAATATATACTTACTCATTTATTCATGTGCATTCTACCAATTAGGTAAATGTATCAGGGGTCCTTTTACTTTTTTAACAAAACCATAAATCAAATATTCTCGTTCTTTTAATTATAAATAGTGTTAGCTATTTCATTTCTTCTTGACAATAAATGAAATCATTGTTAAATAAATCGTACAGACGAATCTATTTGCCCGAGATTAAAATATAATAAAAATTATATATATATATATATACTAGCCACCTTTGGCGACCAGCTGGATCGCCATGAGTAATGCGTTCTAAAAGTTTCAATTAAATCACTCATTCATTAGCTTTGAAGTAATTCCGGGCATTAATTGGCCTGAAAGTAATATTTTCTTTAAAATGATAGACGGGAAGCTCTAAAAAAACACATTTTCCTAGTAATATTCTTTAATTTTATAAATCAGTCAGTTTGAGTTATTGATTTAGAAGATTGATTGATGTAGCAACTTTTATTTAAAATATTATTAAAAATATTTTGTAAAATATGGCTCACAGAGCAAAGTATGAAGAAATCTAAAAATAATTATTCATAAATGCATTGTTTGGCTCAAGCTACATAAAATGTAATTATTTACTTCATTTAGATCAAATGAATAGTATTAAATAATATATGTACAACTATTAATAATATTTTACGAAATGGCCATGGAACGGAATTTGAATGCATATCCTGTATAAATAAAGATAATTTATTGAATTGATGATTTAAATATTGCAAACGATCATAGAATCATCCTTTGCCTTGCATTTTTAAAAGAAAATATCACATTTTAAATTTCTTTTATTTTATCCAGTCACGTGCTAAAAGTTGTATTTCTTTAGATTTGATTTGCGATGCTAGTTTTTCTTTTCCATTTGAACTTCCGTCATTGTTTTCTTTTATTTTATCCAGTTACGTGCTAAGAAAAGCATGGCAAAAATATTTCTTTAAAAATTTGTTAAAAATAGAACTTTAAGTTATACATTTAAACACTGATACCATTAGAAAGATAATTTTTTATCTTTAAATTGATGTAAAAATCATGTTTGTGCAATCATATTTTCAGAAGTTATAGCGGAAAAACCTCGAAATTTCGCTTAAATTTTTATTCATTCAAATTCTAATTACAAATTTAAAAAAAAGGGCCCCAAGGTGCACATTCCTGACCTCCAAGGTATACATGTACCGAATTTGGTAGCTGTAGGTCCAACGGCCTGTAGAGCGACAACACACACACATTGAACTGTATTATAAGTGTGTATATATATATATATATATATATATAGAGAGAGAGAGAGAGAGAGAGAGAGCTACGAACCTATAATATATTATTTAAAAACCGCTTCGATCTACGAGCTTGCATGATTATTACAAAATTCTCTGTAATTTTCTACATCTCGCCATAGTTGGATTTACTACATTTGGGGGAAGACATACACGTTCTTTTCTTTTTTTTAATAGTAGACATAAAAAAGAACCGTGTATAGTAGAAAATATACGATACGTGGAGATCAACAAAGATCTGAAATATTACGGGATAGTAAAACAAGAACGAGTAGAAAATACTTTTTTTGTACTCGATGTATTTGGGCGATTAGTATGTAAAATTTTATTGTGAAATGGCGTCAATAAATAATTTATTCATGTATTGGTGGATATATATTTATTTCGCATTTTTATGATGATCATTTTTATGTTTCTTGTTTACATGTATAAAAATCCGGCACTTGTCTCCATGGAGAGCGGATAAATTATCCAATGCTGAATTAGACTATAGAAACTAACCCAGCAACACTACAAAGCATTACATTGTCTTTATGTTGTTATATAATATTTATCAAAGCAATATAACACTATTATGACCTGATATTATAAAATAGACTTTCTCAAAGGAATTGTTTTTCAAAATTATTATGAATTTGTAATTTTGCTCACATGTGCAGTTACTGTCTTACTAAACAAGAGAGTTGTACTGATAGCATTGGCCGATCATGAGTGAGTATCATGTTAAAGATCAGTACCTTGGTGATAAATTCAGGATTCAGCAGGCAGAAACTAAGATTCCCGAAAATACTAAAATTTCGAACTAAACTAATAATTATTTCAAACTAAACTAATGACAATACTAAAAATTCAAAATATCACAATTGGCAGCAAAGATACGAAAAGCTATTTTTCTTAGTTATGTATATTATAAATGTTCGTTGTCATTAGGGATAGTCGAATCGAGAGAGTATCACTCTTTGGAATGTTGATCTCCAGTGAGTTTTCTCTGCGTATTTTTTGGTGATGCAGCTGTTTTAAAAAAAATTGCTTATGAACTGCTGTTTACTATAAATATTATTATTGTGGTTGCGGTAGTATTGGTTGTTAATTTGCTACAATACATTCTCATTTTCTTTCAATAGAAGAGTTATCATTTATTAAGACTGTTTTACTTTTTCATTAAACACCCATTGAATGGAACTTCATTAACAACATCTTTTAATTGTTAGACTTTTTGTTAGTTAGACTTTTTGGGCTAAAATAATTAAAGTTTCCAATATATGGAATATTTTTTCCATTTTCTTAATTTAGTTTTTTAAGTTCTATTTCTTTCTTGTTAGTCTTAGAAAAAAGAACTGTTTTCTTCTCCCAGAAAAGTATAATTATCCATATTATTATGGTAAATATGTAAGATTAAGAGTTTTGCTGTTTTAATATTTTATTTATTTATAGTTAGTTTTTGACTCAAATATGGCCATACCGATAGAAAATTGAAATATTTTTTTTTCAAAACTCCGAAAGTCGGACATTTTTATATGACTGCAGTCACTGACTTAAAAAAAGCATCTACGATTTTACATTTTTTTTTCAAAACTTCTCATTTAGAAAATAGGTTCCTCGCAGATTTTAAAATACACTTATTTGGTCTCCAGGGTAATATTTTCGGTTCTTTGAAGCATCGATGAATTGTGAAGTTCAGCTTCTGCTCTAGCCTGATAAGCCTTCTGTAATTTGGCTTCTTTTGTTCTCTTCAAACTCTGAAAAGAAAAAAGAACCTTTCTTCCAACAATAAAAGTAATTAAGTTTAACAATCGATCTTATAAAGCGTAGTACCCAAAAGGGAATTTCAAATTCGCTCAGTTAGATTTTTTTTCTGCCTTTTGACTGCCATTAGTAGAGAACTGATAAAACCACGTTAAATTTAATGACTTAAGCGTAGATTTAGTGCATATACATTAAAGGTTAGATTATTTTTTTCATTATTTTCTAATACTGCGTTAGAACATTAATTTAATGGATTCATCTAGC
>JAPMOQ010062736.1:60602-107342 GCA_026543055.1 Argiope trifasciata
ACACACACACACACACACACACACACACACACACACACACACACATTGAGCTTTATTATAAGTATATAGATGTGCGTCTTACGCTCACTGCAAATTATTATTTCTTATTCTTTTATCTGTCATTATTATTTACTGTTTCATTATTGGTTTTACGTAAAAATAAGAATATTTATTATGAAAATAAGAATATATTAAGTTACTATACTTTTGGTTACCTAATTTTCGACAATTATAGAACATATATTGCTAATCGAATAACAGTTTGTCTAGATGGCATATTAGCTAGAGTTAATATGATTTATCTGCTTCTTTATACTGTACTCGTCATATGACAGGACATTTTAGAATTTAAAAACTAAATTGGATTATTATTTTGTGTCCTTGCTCGTTTGCAAGTAATTTGCTATTTTCCTCTGAAAAAAGCTGGGGACTTCTCTTCTGGATCTTCTTATGCTATATGCGACTTTATGTTTATTTTGTATGTATCAGTATTCTTATGCTGTATATGTATGTAATTTTAGAGACAACCTTTCAGCTTCTGCGGAAACTATAGTTGCTGATTACAGTCTTAGAGGATTCCCACTTTCTTCTTGAACACAAGATTCTTAACTTCTGGAAGAAAGATGCTTTATTTTATTCTTGTATGGGCGGTATACGATATATGTATTAAAATTTAAAGGACTAGGTATACAAAACTTGACACATAGATTTAATACACAATATGTTGAAAATATTACACCTTTCAATTTCCCAACTGGTTGACCGTCTGTCGGTCAGTACTTTAAAAGGGATATAAGTGCAATAACTCAATAAAGCAATGATTTAGATAAATGAAATACACTTTTCAATCTAACAACTGCAAAACAAAAAATCAAGTTTGGTTATAATCGAGTTGTAAAATGTTTGGAAGCATTGCACATAATATTGCTATATATTCTGTATAATTGCTAAATATTCTGTATAAGTGCTAAATATTCTATATAATTGCTATATATTCTATATAATTGCTATATATTCTGTATAATTGTATTCTATATAATTGCTATATATTCTGTATAATTGTATTCTATATAATTTCTATATATTCTTTCCTCGTAAATAATATTTACTAATGCATGAAAGGTATTCAAAAGTTTGCCTAAAGTCGAACATTTTATGTGGTGTAGAGGCTAAGAGTTATTAGAGATTATTTGAGAAACTTTTAAGGTATCTCACGTTAGTTATTTCTTTTATTAAGTTATAGAAACATTGCAAAATCAAAAAAGATTGCTCCATTTCCCGATGTAAGGTATTCGATGTTTTGCCTAAGGTCGGAAATTTTATGTGAGGAAAAAGGATAAGACTTTCATTAGAGAGTATTTGAGAAACTTTCAAGATCTCTCACAATGGTTTTTCCTTTTATGAAATTTTAGAAACATTGCGAAGTCAAAGAAGATAGCTCCATTTTCAGATAATCTTCTGTCTTTTTCCGATGATGGTAAGTTTTTTCATCTTCTCTTAATGTAGACTTTATGTCGAAATAATGTGGCATCTGCAATAAGGATTTGGATATGCATCTTAATATATTTAGAACTCTATGTAAACATGTATTAAAAACTTTAAACGTTTTCTGTTTTAGAGGCATATTTAGATCGTTAATATCCTAAGTATACATAAATTGTTTCAAAATTTTTTGAATGGCATGTACGAAAAATGATATTTTTATCTGTATAGAATGAAATTTTATTATAAAATAAACATCACTGATTTATTCGTTTTTTTCAAATTATATTGTATCAATCAAAAAATAATGCAATGTAATTGCAAAAGTTTAATTAATAATGTTTCTATATTTTATTTTCAGTTTTTAAATGTTAGTGGAATTTTCAACATTTAACACCACACCACACCTCCGTTTCTAGAGCTCATGGGGCCCCTTTCCGGTTTGGTATAGATGTAGGTGGACTTTATTAACAAAACAAAAAAGTACACAACAATGAATGAAATTGGGTTGTTCCTCTTCTGATTTTTACTTCAACATTAAATATAGATTAAAAGATTCTTAAAAAAATATGGAACATTTATATAACTATGCCTTTGTTACCATTTATTTTGAATAATACTTGAAGAAGTTAATTTGCTTTCAATATTTCAAAAATTATTTAGTTAATTATGGAAATTCAAATGGCTTTTTTTACCTATTATCATAAGTTTTATTATTGTTTGATAATTTTATTGCAAGAGATTAATTAAATTCATCAAATTAAAGTAGAAACAATTTCTTTCATTAAATTAAAATAGAAACAATTCCTTTTTAAAGCATTAAAAATAAAACCACTCTATCGTTTAATTTTTTTAAAAAATATCTTCACAATTTTATCAGTTCTACAACAGTGCAATTTTAAATAGTAAAAAGTTTTAAAGGTGAAAGAAATTTCTTTGACTTTCCTTTTTTTTAATGTCTTTTATTTTGACTTTATGAAATCGATTGTATCATTTAATTAAATTCTTTGAGACGAAGAATATTTTCTTTGTAATATCACTATAGAAGAGAAAAAAGAAAAAAAAAATGCAAATAATGGCTTATCAACCTGGAGCAGAAGCTGAAACTTCAGAAACTTCAATGTTCCATACAATGAAAACACATTTCTGAGAACCAAAGAATAGTATTTTAATTTTTTTGAAAAAATAATTTTCATCATCAGAATTACTTTTTGAGCTCAATTTCTTAGCACCTCATTGTAAAAAAAAATATTGAAATATTCCAAAATTATTATAATATTATTATTTGATTTCTAGGAACGAAGCAGACGAATAAAAAATATTGCGATCCTTAAAGATATGATGTAAACAATTGGATAAAAAATTCGAATTTACGTACAGACTGAACTGAATTTATTTATATGAAAATAATGATATCAAAACAGAAATAACTAGATGAATTAAATTTAATTCCTCTAGATTTTTCTCTTTCGTATTATCTTCGTTCACATTTACGACGAAGTTATTTGGTAGAGTACAGTAGTCGTGAGGTTGTAAATATATTGTGTAATGTGTCTTTTATACATTGAGAAGTAGCTAATGATAATATCTGAAACAATTATATACAAAAAAACAATTAATTCACGTTAAAATATCATAAAAACCTAAATCATTCAATCCTCTCAATGTGGAGGACAGACAGACTAGTTTTTCCATGTTTAAACATTGTCCGCCGAAAATATCGCAGACCATTCTTGTTGAATAATGCAATATTCAAAATAATCAAAGATCAAAAATTTCTAATGGGAAGAGAGAGAGAGAGAGAGAATAAGCCAGTAACAGCCACTAGACACAAGTGATCGCTTTTGTCGAATGGTTATGCTTTGCGGCTATGAGCCAAAAGATAACATGTTCATTTACCACTGTCTAATCAGCTACGTATCAGTTTATCAAATCTATAGTTTTTCCTAATTCAGATTGTTAATCATTTTTTTATATCGTTTTTTTTTATGTTTTTGCTCATATTTGGTTTTTCTCAACAGCAAAAAATAATTTTACAAATGCTGCACATGCAATAAAACTATTGTCAATTTATTTTTTTAATTGTGTTAAATTGTTAATAGGAAATAGCGGTGTCGTAACTAAAACATATCCATGGAGTATATTTCTTGATAGTTAAAAAAAGAAATAATATGAAATAGTTTTGTTAAATATTAATAAAACTACAATTTATATCATTCTTTTTTTATTAATATCTTGAAAATTATACAAAACTGTTTTGTAGATAGATTTTAATTGTAAAGGATTCTTCAAGGTGGGAGAAAAAAATAATTTCATTGTTTCTTTAAACCAAAAGAAAGTATCACTGTTTCCTTAAATTATTACACCTTCTAGTACACACCATAATTGAACTTTTCTACCTTGAATACTTCTTTAATTAAAAACATTTTCCTAAGGATTTTTTTTTCTGTACAGAAAGTAGGAAGATAAAACTATTTCATTTCAAATCCTATTATCTTACCTTCAGAGTTTAGATGTTACATTTTAACAAAGAAACATGCGAGCAATCTCTGAAATTTTCTTTTTCCTTCGTATAAAAGTAACATTCATTGTTTCTTTTAACCATATTTTAAATTGAATAACACATATCAGAAGGGAAGAAATCATAAAAAACTTCAACAGATAAGTAAAAATAGAAATCTATTGTAAAGTAACCAGTAATTAAATGAATATCTTAGTAAAATCTAAAACGAAAGTTAATGAAAATCAGAAATCTTGAAGTTAGAAAAGGGAGATTTAATCTTTAGAACTTTTTAAAATTTTAATTTAATTAGAATAATTCGTTTTAATTGGTTTCTTTTGTTAATTAAAAAATTCTATTATAATTTACGAAGAAACAAAAATATGTATCTCGGTAATATATAAAATTTCGAAAGATATGTTTTTGATGCAGCATTATTTTATAATTGAATCACATCATTTGTGAAGTTTATATAATAAAATATAATTACTTTACGTTATAATGAACTACAGTATGGTGCCCCTTCAACCTTAGATTTCAAATTTGGTATATTCTGCTATGTATGATATTTTGAAATAAAAGCTGAAAAAAGCCATTTTAGATATAACATTTAAATTCATTTGTAAAAGAAAAATTTTGTCTTTGGAGGCATCAAATTCTAAATTTAACTATAATGATAACTAATTAGCTATTTTTAGAAAAATCAAAATCACTGACTGTAATTTGCTATCACTTTTGATATTTATTTCCTCATTTGTTATTCATCTTTAAGTCGGGAGGTAAAATATTAGGATTTAACTGGTGTAGTGCTATCTACGAGACAGGATTTTCTTTCTATTCAAATTTTATTTTCTAATGAATGTATTAGTATGAAAATGGGCAAAAATATTCGGTAGATATTTTTTTCTTGATATAAAAAACTGTTTTAGAATTTTTTCCTTTAGAAATATATTATTGAAAAGAGTAATTGCGTTGAAACATACATATTTTTTCTCAAATTGCATAATACAACAAATAATATTCTTCAAAAAATATATTACTATTTACTTTTAAATCTTATTTATTTTTTCAGCATAAAAAGGCGTATAGAAAACAATATCATAAAAAATTCAAAAAAATATGTGAAAAATTTGAAGAAATGTCTAAGTTTAAAACTAACAGTTTTTTATCGACTTATGTGACAGTTTTTGAGGGCATTTTAAACATACATGCTAAGTACAAGTATAAAATTATCTTATAAATTTTATAGATACATCTCTTATTATATTTATATATTTTACAAATTATTCAAAATACATTATCACTAGAAGAATTAATTATATTTGAACACACATGTCAGAATCAGTCGTGTGTTTTAGAAATTTTTCAAACTATATTATCATTGCTAAAAGTAATTGTGATGGAGGATACATTTTATACTCAAATTGCATGTTACAACAAATAATATTCTTCAAAAACATATTACTATTAACTTTTAAATCTCATTTATTTTTCCAGGATACAAAGGCATATAGAAAACAATATGTTAAAATATTCAACAAATATGTGAAAAAAAGACAATGGGAAAAAATTGACAGTTTTTTTATCGGCTTGTGTGACGGATTTCGAGGTCATTTTAAAGATACAGGTTAAGTACGAGTATAAAAATCATCATATAAATTCTGTTATTTCTCTTTTTATATAAATATATTTTATAATTTTTTTCAAAATGCATTATCCTTAAAATAATTAATTATATTTGAACACCTATATCAGAATCAGTCTAAAGCAAATTTTCATCAAAAAAATCTTCAGTGCAATTATTCTCATCAATATAACCACCATCTGCTTCTGGAGCTCTGCTTAGGCGGATCCACAAATTGGATGATATTTTGAGGATTAAATTTTAAAGCCATCTGCCAAGCCTTTCACAATGATGGAGCTCTAAAAGGCAGATGCAATTTAACAAATATCTCAAATAGAAATAGCTAAAATATTTATAAAAAAAAACATCCGCTGAAGCCGGTTGAAAAAGTATACTTGAAATGAAGGTCAGGAAACCGGAAGCTACAGGGTCAATACATTCAATTGAGCTAAGAATGGAATAGGGAGAGAAAGTCCGTCATTAGTGATCCCACAAACCCTTCCTCCCTAGTTAGGGGTAAATAAAGTAAAACATGCATTTTACAAATATGAGTTGAAGTGAAAATTTTCATTATGACAATTTTGTTGATTCAAGTAAAATCTAACCGCTGATGTTTTAGAATCAAAAACAAAAAGCTGGGCATCTAGAATTTATTAAAGTAGAAATTCAAGCAATATACATATTGAAATTCAAGGTTGTATAATTTTTTGAACAATTGATAAAAATTATCTTTAAAATTTCTGAGAGATTGTAAAAGTTTATTGAAACATACCAAAATTTGCATCAAAATCACAATTAACAATGGCAACATCAACTGACATAGACTAAACAATATCAACAAGGGCAAATAAAAATTTATCACAGTAAAATTCAAACTGTTAGACAATAAATCGAATAATGATTAAATTATTATAAAACAAGCATTATAAATTAACAAATAATTCTTGAAGGATGAATACAATAAATATATTTGTACAGTTGAGATAAAAGTTTAGACAATAAATTGAGAGATAATATAATTTTCCGTAACATTAAAATATTTCAATAAAATTAACATGTACTATTTACTTTTGGCTTTAAAAAAATCAGAAGTAATTTACTGGAAAACAAAAAATAAAAATTGAAAAATTACAAAAGCATTGAGATTTCAGAATTTATTATGTACTAACGAATAAAAATTACAAAAAAGGTTAATAATTTTGGAACACAAGAAAAACAAAGCACAAATATTTTAGGGTCTGAAATTTTAGGTCATTAGTAAAATTCAAGTTTGAACACAATTTGCGTAACAAATGATGCGAAAAAATTTTAAGGCCCTGCTTCTGCTTTTATTCCTTTAACATACTCATGCTTTACCTTCAGAACTAAAGAGCCTCTCCCCCATAATTAAGGCTCAAAATGTAATATAATGCGATGTAAGTTATGAGAAGGAAAAAAGAAATGTAAAAAGTCCGGAAGTTTTCTGCTTTTGTAAATCCTGGCAATGATTTTACTGCACACGTCATTAAATTTGAGACACTTTCTTTCTGCCATTTTATTTTCTACTTAAGTTCGATGCATCAAAAGAGGGCTCATGCAATTGCAATTAACATTTTTGCTAGAAAATAGCACGCCATTAAGGAGCGAAAAAACTGTCGAATGAATTGGGTGTTGCATTCAATTGGATGTGAATAATTTCTAGATTTCAACTCACTGCAACTAGAATGCACATTGGAATTGCGCACACAATCAATGTGATGAATAAAGAGAAGAAAGGTCATTTTAAGAGGGTTTTTTTATTATTTTCCTTTTAATGCATGTGTTTGTTTTGATTGTAGATATTTAACCTCAGAAATAAACTTGTATGTGCTTTAGAATTATGGAATGATTAAGATGATTGGATTGATTAATAGGATTTTGAAATGATTAATATGATTGGATTGATTAATAGGATTTTGTAATTTTAAGGTGATTGGATTGATAAATAGGATTTTGGAATTTTAAGTTGATTGGATTGATAAATATGATTTTGGAGTTTTAAGTTGATTGGATTGATTAATAGGATTTTGGAATTTTAAGGTGATTGGATTGATTAATAGGATTTTGGAATGTTTGATTGGATTGATAAATAGGATTTTTGAATTTTAAGTTGATTGGATTTATAAATAGGATTTTGGAATTTTAAGTTGTTTGGATTGATTAATACTATTTTGGAATGTTTAAGGTGATTGGATATATTATTAGGAATTTCGGATTGATTTGAATGTGTGTAGGATGGTTTTAAGTGTTTTCATGACTTTAATGCATTAATTTGCTTTGATTGTAGTTGATATTTAATCTCAAAAAAATAGTTGAATGTGCGTTAGGATTTTGGATTGATTAAGGTGATTGGATTTATTAATAGGATTTTGGATTGATTAAGGTGATTGGATTTATTAATAGGATGTTGGAATGATAAAGATGATTGCATGATTTTGGATTCATTTGAATATGCGGTAGGATTTCGATTGATTAAGTTGGAAATTGGATTGATTAATTTGAAAAATCAATTTAACCTTTTAATAATGAAAATTGGTTCTTGTTTGACTGTTATTGACTTCATTAATCGTTAACACATAGAAGTACACATTAAACAATAGTTATTTACAGATAATGCTATTAAGATTTTTATTTTAGCATTTTGTAAATAATTTATAAAATTTATATAACATAATATTTTATATCTCAAAATGAATTATTTTCAACGAATAAGTTTTTTCACCATTATTCTTATGATAATGGAACATTATTGAAACTGCAGTAGATATTTGGTTACAAGCAACGTTTATTTTTTATCTTTATTAAAAAACGAAAAAACTATAAATTATTTACCCATGAAATATTATCTCATCTTCCGTTTTCTTTAAAATTCTGAAGTTTGATTGAATGCTAATATAACTAAAATTGGAATCTATACCAGAAAAAGAATTGTTTTCTGCAAAAACTCAAACATATATAGAATCTCAAGAGCATTCTAATATTTATAAATCTTCTACTGTTTTCCTTTTTCAGGTTAAAATATATTACAGAAAAATATTTTTTTAACAAACTTCAACAATCCACCTTATTACATGCCACCTAAAACGATAAAAACGCTCTTGAAAAACGTACAACCATTTCAGTAAACCATCCAGATAAGGCAGGTTCATTTACATCCAAGTGCGTAATCCATCTTCCATACAGGTGACGTCAGAAGCTATCAGTCATCGTGTAACTTTGATGAATCGGCCTATCTACTCATTCCGTGGTTTATAAAACAAGCCATTATTCATGACACCGAGGATTACTCGCTTCTGATTCAAAAGCAAGGAAATTGATGATGCAGATAATTTAATTTTTTGTTATCATTGACGGATGATAAATGTAACAGATTTATTGGAATCCAGTAGAACGTTTATAAAGATTAAGAGTCTAGATACAAATATTACAAATTATTGATTTCAAAGATTTTATTCATTTTAATTACTAATAATATTATATACAATGAATAAATATTTTGTTAAAAATATATCATATAAATAATATATATAATATTTTCTAATGTTTCCTTTCTTTTCTTATAAAAATGTTTTCTAAGAAAAGCATTTCTCAATCTATCTAGGAAAAAGATAGCTCTCAGCGAGTTTATTTATAAAAGAATTTTTTCAAAAGGCATAAAAAATATGTTATCTTTATAAAGATTGACCTCTGTCTGTATGTGTTTTCATTTTGACAAAACGGTAGATGCCAGAAAACACAAATACTTTCATTTTAAATATTTTTAATCCTTCATCATAATTTTAATTTTCAATGGGAGGCTGAAAGCATAGTTAAAAATTTCAATTAAGTTTACTAAAATATAACAATCTATCTTTTTTTATATTTGTGAATATGTAATGTCATTTAAGTATAATATGTCCAGTGAAATCCCGAATGAAATATGTAGCCAAGTTCCTATAGATGAGTAAAGAATAGAAACTTCAATATGTAGATAATCGCTTCAGAAAATAAATGAAAATGTAAAATTAAATTGTGTTGGTAACTTGTAGCATAATATTACAAACTTCATTCAGTTAATTATAGTATATAATTTTATCATAATTCTTGTAGTGATTAAATGCAACAATAACTGCACTAATATTATGATATTGCGTGTTTGCAAAAGCCTTGAAATTGAAAATGTAAAACTGTTGTTTCTAAGAAATAGTTAAAATTATCTTGAAAAACATATTAAAATTAAATGAAAATATCTACAGAATCAAATTTGATACTTCTGAAAGGTTTATCAATTGTAACTTAATATGGTATGGATATAGCATTGTTCATTAATATGTTTCAAAGCCTTTGAAATAAAAAGATAGTAATTCAAACAAAATCCAATTTAAATAATCCAAAATTCTTTAGCTTTTATATTTAGTTTGCTGTAATACCTTTAATTATAAGATAATGTATCAGTGTTATGAAGAATCTGAGCACAACTAGTAATGGATTACACATATTATATCAAGCTATTTGTCTCACTTATGGAGCAGGCCGGTTTGGAGAGAATCTAGGTTCATATGGATATACTAGATAGTCTAACATGCTGTATTACATTATAAAATATCATACGATGTAATAGAATATTTTTGGATATTATAAGGCATAAAAAAACAGTAAAACTGCTAACAGTGCAATAAACTTATATTTAACTAATTTGGCATTGAAATATTTCGTCATACTCATTTAACATCTGAACGATGATGTGCAAAACGGTGCTATATTATACAATATGTACTAAGATATGCAGTAGATTAATATAGGTTTAAAATCTAGTTCAATATTTAGTTGGGCGTCTTGCCATAACCATACCTTTTGCTACCAATATTTTAATTTATTCTTCATTGTGTTGCTATTAGCTTCATGATGGGGAATTATTGGTTGTCTGAGGATATTGTGTTGGCTTTTAAAAGTTAATCATTTTTTCTGTGCAATTGCAAACAAAGGCAGTATCTGCCAATAAATATCTAAACACCCCTGCAATGGAGGATATCTGCAGTCCTGATTTAGGTAACAAAAAAAGACGTACTATTTTCCTTACTTAAATATGGTATAAGAAATAACATCGGTATTAGTCGCATGCCACATGCCAGGCAAGATGCCATGAAATTCCGAGATACTTGAATTGATAAAAGAACTAATTGTCGGTTCCTGAAGGGACTAAGTTAAGCATTAAAAAATCGATAATAGATTTAGAGACTAAAAAGTGGAAGATGAGTGGTGATTATCGAAATATTCTTCTGCGCACCAGACCCAAGAAAAAAAAAAGATTAAAAGACCAAAGAGTGTTTTTCAAAGAAATTCAGAAAAACCACACCAAACCTATAGCCCACTTACTTCAGAATTTCCAACAAGAGTTTGGAACAGTCATTTCGATAAATACCAGCCGCAAGGAATACTATTTAGTTGGTTTCCATGACCGTACTATCACCCAATTACATTAGATTACACAATGCATTTACTGAGTCCGGTTGTGGTGGAACAAATGACTGCTAAATTTTTTCAAATCCTTCTTCAAACTCTCGCTTAGTTTTGAAAGAGAATATAACCCAACATGTTTAAAGCAACAATAGGGCTATTTGGGATGGACCTCGTAATTTTGAACCATGGTTAGATGACGAGGTTGACACCTGAGCTGGTAATCCCTATCCTCTCCAAACTTCCACAACACACGACGAGAGGACGTTTGACCCAGACGGATATTCAGTATAATCGGTGGTTTTTCAGTATGATCGGGTCTCGAACTTGCAGCCCTCCGGTTTCGAAGCCGAAACTTACCACCAGATCACCCCAACCCCCTGATTGTTTGAGAGAACTGAATTATATTTATCATCAGAACAAACTAAAATTGTTTTTATTACAAAATACTGAATAAATAACCAAATAACATCATAATATAAAATAACAAAATTTTCATAACAAATCTTGTTTAAAAAACCATTAGAAAATTTAATTCATTTAAAAGTAATGATTTGAAGGTTACATTAAACACAATTTTTCTTTCTCTATGCTTTGTATTTCTCTGACCTCCGGATCCACTTAAATGTTATCATTTTTGGTGGCATAAATATACTGTGATAGGAAAGAGAATACAATTTGCCACACAAATAAACTGCCTAAACGCCTTTAACTGTATTTATTCTCTTTCAGGTTCTTAATGGAGAGCTTCGGAGAATAACTCTTCTCGACATTATTGTCAGCACTAATCTAGATTCCGCTGTGCTATTCCACGAGGAAGGAGGCTCTTATTTAAGATTGATTATTCAGAAGGACGATAGCGCCAGCCAAGACTAATCCGTTTCTTGGAGCATGGAAGTCCCATGTGCTACAAGCTTCATAGTGCTAGTGTTTGAAGGTTAAATTATAACTAATAAATATGTTTCGTTCTTTATAAAATTTTTCAAAGTTTAATATTCTGTATGTATATTTGTATGTAAGGGTATGAGAACGTACGTGGATGTTGTTAATGAATGAAACTTTTAAGCTCAATTTTAACAGTATTTTTATTCTCTCCAATAAAATAACGCCATCTTCAATGAATATTAAATTTAGAGTGTATGATAAACGAGAAAGCAGAGTTTACATATAATCAGCGAAATTGTCATTGTTTTATTTATGGATACTAAATGAACTGACATTATCTTGGGCATCTGAAATTCGACATTAAATAATTCCATTGAAATATTTTAAAATGAGTTCAATTTATAATGTATGGTAGACGAATACTGAATCGCGATAGATTTACTTATTTATATTTCTGCCTCTACAAATTACTTAGACAAATAAAATAATACAGCAAAAAGTTGATATAACTTTGATTAGTTTTTCTATCCTAAAGCACCGACAACAGAAACTTTGAGATTTTTTTTTCTCAAGAAGTAGCATGTAGTAAATTCCATGAATCATAAATCAAGCCGTAGATCTTATTACACATTCATTTAGTAAAATATAATTGCTGTATCAGTACCGTTTCCTCTTACATATTACTTGTTCGCATATTGCATCATTAAGCAACTGCCTTTTCGGATCTCTCCTGTTTTTTTAAAGCTTCTATTTAACTCTTTAATTAATGTAGATTGTATTATTCATTTGCATCATTTCATCGCTGGTAATCTCTAATAAATATAATCATTATTTTCGTCTAAAAGATCTCATCCTTTTTGGATTGCGAGCATTTTTTTTATCTATTTAATATTTTGCTCACATATTAACATTACACCTATTACATAAGATGTTTAAATTCCATCCAAAGATTCGGCTTTCTAAAATTTTATAAATATAAAATACCATTGCAAAATGATGATAATTCTTTCAATATTCTATGTCTCCTCTATTGTATTGTTCTGTATAAAATACAAAAATAATTTAAAATGGTTACGATCATGTTTCACATTTTTTTTAAAAAACGCCAACTTAATGTTCACCTGTTCTTGATAATATTAATCTGTTCCTTTTTCATTCCTGTTTACGACATTAATTACAACTTGAGATCTTCTCTCCTAAAAACAGATAATTCCAGACAGTGTGTCTGTTTTACATAATCTAACCGGAATAATTATAAATATTTTGTTCTGTAATACATTAAGAGTACAGAATATTTAACTAATTAACTATACATCAATATTCTAAACAACAGAAAATTATTCCTTGGGGATAGAAGATTATAATTTGACGAAGAAATCAGTTTTTGTATTAAAAATTAATGGAAAATTAAATGTATGTCTTTCCTAATGACAGGGATTTTTTTAACCATTGTTTGAAAAATCCATTTAAAGTGATTACTTAACTTCGAAATAAAAGTAATCAATTCATTTTAAATGTATGAAAAATGAATGCATACAATCGGCATTGAATTTTTAAAATTTAGCATACTTCTATATTTCTCTAACAATGAAAGTCAAAACAGTAAAAAGACAAAAAAATGAATAATTCAGAATTTTCTTATTTTTCTATTAGATTTATTATAAGAGATAATGACTTTCATTACTATTAGAGTTTTTCTCAAAAGATCATAAGAGCAATTAAAAAACAAATTGAAGAGCAATTTATCAGTTGGGAACAAAAACTGAAATTTAAGACATCAACATTCTAAAGAACAGAAAATTATTCCCTGGGGATAGAAGATTATAATTTGACGAATAAATCAGTTTTTGTATTAAAAATTAATTTTTCAATCATGATTTATTTCTTCTCAGTTACTAAACATAATTCAGTAAAAGATTTAAGAATTTTTTCTTTAAAAGATTCTGGTATTATACTTTTTGCATGGGAAAAAATCCGGGATGATCCAAAAATTATATTTTAAGGTGATTAAATGCAAGATAAAAGAGAGTTTTGCACCTCTTTGAGCATGCATTGATTCTAAAATTGGACTGGAAACTGCTTAATAAGCTTAGTTCTCGACTGTTTCTTCACAAACAGAAATTTTTAATATTTTGAATATAGTATAATATAATAGTTCCAAATCTCTTATAATATGACAGTTTTCATGGTTATGTATATAGTAGTTAAAATATTATCATTTAAATTGACACCATTAGAAAGTCTTTAGAAAAAGAATAAAATGTCTGTTTCATATTATGGTTCAAATTTTCCAAATAGGTAAGTTATATTTGTATTTTCCTTACATGAGGATTCTGAATCTTAAGAGTAATGAGTGAAATGATTAATATCAGTAAGTAATATTTTTAGATGTACAGTAGACGTGTCATAGATTCCTTATTCTGTGGAATTTATGTGTAGATTATAATGTAGTTGTTTGCCAAGTTTTGTATGAAAAATTTCAATATTTTCAGTTTTGTGTATTTGGTAGTTAATGTAGTTGTAAAGGCGAAAAAAATGTAAACAAGATAAATGAGATTTGATAAATAGTAAAGGTATCAAACTTTCTGATTCTATTGAAAGTTTTTATATCATGTGATGAACTCCTTTGGAATATCACCTCGTAAATGAAGATGGGAAGTTTCCAGCAGGTAGTTGGTTCTCGCCATCCTGGCGTGTATAGAAAAGAGTGGAGGTATGGATCCTTCTATCGATGGCGGGATGTACTGCCTAAGTACCTAGGTTGTACCTAGACCAGTTTAAGATACATCCTTTAATAATTCTCTTAGATGTAGGATTTTTGATATTGAACAGCTATATTGAGTAAGTGTGCAATGAATTGAAGAAATAATTCGACTACAATTTTTTACTAATTTATTACATATGAAAAATATTGAGCTTGTATCATGTGTCAATTTCGATAGCATGATATGAATGCATGACACAATGGCTTTTCTTTGACTGATGAATATCAATACACAGAAAATTTGCCTTTTTGTTTAAAACCATTCTTTTGAGAACAAAAAAAAAACTATTTTTTTGTAAAATCTATGACAATTTAATTCATACGAATTCATGAAAACTGCTTTTAAACTATATAAATGTTACCTTATTATTTTTTTAAAATATGCATTCAAATGTAATTGCATTCAAAGCAAAGAATTTTTTTGTTATTAATAAACATCATTTTTACACTTTCGGTATCATTTCCATGAGTTTCATTACACAGTCAAATTACATCATTTGGAAAGTGCTTTTATTATACTTCAGACAAGCGTCAGTGCCTTAGTTTGCAATAAAATAAAATGTGCCCAATCTCAAAAAAGTTTCACTTAATTTTTGTTAAGAAATGATATTAGAATTCAACAAAGAAAAAAAGAAGTTAGAAACTCTTGAATTGTAACCATTAATAAAGCAGTTTTTTAAACCTTTGAAATGAGTTTAAGAGAAATAATTTGGTTCTTTACTGTAACCTATAGCTTCTTAAAAAATCGCTAAAATTAATGAGGATATTTTAAACGTTAATTTTTAAAATTGTTATAAAATATATTTCTCCAGTTTTAAACTTGATAACATCGCTATGATTGGAAACTGAACATTGCAAAATATATGATAGTCTAATGTTTTTAATCTCATTGCAGAAAAATGTTTAACGGACAAAATAGAAAGGATCTTTTAAATGTAATATCGAAGAATAAAACAGAAACACTTTTTGATAAACAGATTGATGAATAAAACGTCAAAATGGCTAACGAACAATTAAATAATTAGCAGCAAAATATCCCTTTAAAAAGCCATCTGATCCAATTTTCTTATTTAAACTTTCTTCAACTGAAATAACAATGTCTAACAACTAATGCTGTAAGAGTTTAATGCTTTATTTATACATTACCACTTGTCGAAATAAGTGTTATGAAGCTGAAACTGGAAAGCCATGAACATTAAGCAGATCTATATAAAAAGAAATTAACAACAATTTCAATAAAATAACATATATGAAGGTTAAACTTACTCAGCTTGAAAACAGAGGCATCAAAATAATTGAAGTTTATATAACATTTGAGCAGCAAATGACGAGAAATATCGTTTCAACTTTCGAATTCTGTTTCTATTCCACACACATTCTTATGTTTTACTTCGAAAACTCCATTGCAATTCCAAAAAGTTCCTCCCCATAATTAAGGCTCAAAAAGTAATTTAAAGCTAAAAGGATTACTACATAGAAAGGAGAAAAAGCATCGTTTCCGCATTCGAGAAACTTTTGTAAGGACTCGCAAGGATTTTTTCACACGTGTCATTAAATACGAGAAGCTTCCTTTCTGTCGTTTTACCTTTCCGTTGCAGTTCGACACTTGAAAAGCGGTTCCACGCAACTGCAATTAAAATCCGAAGTAGAAAATAGCATGCCGTTAAGAAGGAGAGTAAAAAAAACCGAGGAATAAATTGGGTGTCGCATTCAATTGGATGTGAGCAATATCCAGAATTCAATTAGCTGAGAATATTAATGTGGACCATATTTTGCGGATACTCAAGATGTGAAATAAAAGCCTGAAAAATTAGTTTCAAATGTTTTTATAACCCTAGTGATGTGTATGAGGATCGTTGGTTTTGATTGGTGCTATTTATCCTTTAAAAAAGCGAAATGGTAAAATAGTGACAGTCAGAGTTGTGATAAATATAATTGACACAATAGGTTGAATTTTTTATTGTGATCATTGATTCCAATTTGATTAATATGCATAATTCCTAAATTCTAGAGTGATCTTTTAGCAAATGTTATAAAACAGGGCTGATATTTAGGTAGTATAGATAAAACTTTTATATCCACATTTTCAAACTCCTCACAATATACTTTATGTACAAACAAATAAATAATTTTCAAGCAAAAAGTGATACTGCGCCATTTTTTTTCGTTATCTTGACCATTGGCTCTAAAATCTTTCATAATATTTGGCGCTATTTTGAACTTCTAAATATATTGAATTATAATGCGTTTTAAGTGTTTTATAAGTTTAATGGTGTGCCTGATGCCTTGCTATACTTTAATTTGATTTTGATCGTGGCCATTTAAATCTTGAACACAGTTAATTAGAAGGAAAGCTATAATCTTAATTATGATTAATATCTTCAACAGAACATGATGAGCTTTTGATTGTGATCATTGAGTCCAATTTGATCAAGAATCATTATTCCTAAACTCATGAATTATTCATGGAAGTTTCACTCATGGGTTTCTTGAGTGAAAATTATTTAAATGCATTGATTTTTCAGGCAATGTAGATAAAACTTTTATATCAAAATTTTTAAATTTTTACAATATACATTATAAACCAAATAGATAAATAATTTTTAAGTTAAAAATGATACTGTGCTATTTTTTTTTTCTTGTCATTGACCTTGGTGACAAAATTATTCATAATAATTGTAGTTATTTTAAGTTTCAAATATATTTAATAATAATTAATTTTCTTTTTTTTTCACAGAACAATCTCGAATTATGATTGTGATAAGTGACTCCAATGTTCATCATACATAAACTCACGAGTTTTTCTTTTATTTCATGGCTCAACTCAAGTATTGGGCTAAGCTATTTCTTTTCCATTGAATTTGGCCCTTGACTATAGAATCATTCATAATACATGACTCCTTTTTTAGATTACCAAATATTTATTACTTTTGTTTAAAATCTAATGAACACTAATCAGAATATTTTACTATCTCAAAAATTATACATTATACTATATCCTATGTACTTATAAAGATATATTTTCAAATTTATTATACCTTTCAATTTTTTATGATATACAATCTAACGAGAGTAAATTATTTTTACATTAACATTTTCATAATATTATTATCCTTTCTATGATATAAAGTACATTTTCTTTTTGTGATATTTAAAAGGAAATATTCAAAGAAATCTCGTTTCTTATAACACTAAAGGAGCATAAATTCTTTACGTGTTATATTATTTTTTATTAATTGATGAAGCAATTTATATACCATCCTATCTTTATAGTTTAAAAATATAAAGATAGAATGATAAGATAAGAAAGATAAAAATATCTGCAATAACTGAAAGTTGCTTTGACAATTGTTAATCAAGGCATAGAAAGAACTCTTGATTAATTACCTTAGCAAGTCACAAAAGTAAAATATCATCAAAATAGAAACAAAATAATCCAAATTTTTGAAGTAGAGTAATTTAAAATTATTTGCTGTCGAAGTTCCGAAAATTAGTTAAAAACTTATCTGAATTTTAATTCCTAATTTTATTAATATGATTTTTTTATATTTAGAATTTTTCATTAACAAATTAATTTTAAACTTAGTAATTTATGCAGTTTTAAGACGAAAAACTGTATTGGAAGTTGTAATGGAAATTTTAATTTCCTTACTATACTTTAACTAGGGAGGTGAAATTTTAGGACTTAACCAAGGAGGTGAGTTCTACTGGACTGCATTTCATTGACACACAAATTAAAATTTCTAATGAAATTAACTTAATAAAACTGCCAATATATTTTGCAGATATTTATTAGCTATGTTTTGGAAATTTTTCAATATATTTTCATTGATAAAAGTAAAAGATTTGGGACATATGTTTCCTTCTCAAATTACATGTTACAATAAATAAAATTCTTGAAAAAACACATTACCTTAAAAGTTTTTAATCAGATTTATTTTTGCAATATGTAAAGGTATATAGAAAACTATATAATGTAAAAGTCAACCATTATATGAAAATTTGCTCTTTTTTTCATCTGTTTGTGAGCATATATATATATATATATATATATATACTGAAAAGACAAAAGTCATGGGATAGAATAATATGCAAATATACAGATGGCAGTAGTATCGCAGCGAAAAAGTATAAATGCGCAGTTCGTTTTCCAGAGCTTTCATTTGTGTTCAAGTTATTCATGTGAACAGGTTTTTCGTGATTTATGGCGGCTCGACGAGAATTAACAGACTTTGAAAGTGAAATGTTTGTTGGAGCTAGACGCATAGATCATTCCATTACGGATATCGTTAGTGAATTCAACAATCCGAGATCCACAGTATCAAGAGTGTGCCGAGAGTATGAAATTTCAGTTATCACATCCCATCATGGACAGCGCAGTGGGCGACCACCTGCACTTAACGACCGAGACCGCCGACGTCTGTGTAGAATGGTCAATGTTAATAGACACGCAACAGTTCGTCAAATTACTGCAGGAATCAATGTGGGACGTACGAGGAACGTGTCCGATAGGACTGTGTGGCGAAATTTTTCTTCCTTGGGCTATGACAGCAGAAGACCGACTCGAGTGCCTTTACTGACAGCACGACATCGCCTGCAGCGTCTCTCCTGGGCTCGTGAGCATATCGACTGGTCCCTAGACCAGTGGAAAACCGTGGCGTGGTCAGATGAGTCACGATTTCAGTTGTTACGAGCTGATGGTAGAGTTCAAGTGTGGCGCAGACCCCACGAAGCCATGGACCCAAACAGTCAGAAAGGCACTGTTCAAGCTGGTGGTGGCTGCATAATGGTGTGGACTGTTTTACATGGCATGGACTCGGTCCTCTGGTGCAACTGAACCGATCATTGACTGGAAATGGTTATGTTCAGCTGCTTGCAGATCACTTGCAGCCATTCATGGACTTCACGTACCCACACAACGATGGGATTTTTATCGATGACAATGCGCCATGTCACCGGGCCAGAACTGTTCGCAATTGGTTTGAAGAACATTCCGGACAATCCCAGCGCATGATTTGGCCACCTAGATCGCCCGATATGAATCCCATCGAGCATTTATGGGACATCATCGAAAAGTCCGTTCGTGCCCAAACTCCTGCACCATCCACACTTTCACAATTTTGGACGTCTATACAGATGATATGGTTGAATATTCCTGCAGAGGACTTCCAATGACTTGTGGACTCCATGACACGTCGAGTTGTTGCACTTCGCAGGGCAAAAGGAGGACCGACACGATATTAACAGTCATCCCATGACTTTTGTGTATATATTGACTTTTGTGCATATACTTCACTTCAGTGTATATATTGAAACTTCATTAAAGGAAACAATAACTTGAATGACATTTCGAATCTAAGTTTCTGCTAAGACTTGGTTATCATTGGGACGCTAACAAGAGGGTGTGATCTTAGAAACCACTCTAAAAGAAATAACTGAATTATTTATATAACCATTCGCTGAAACCGTTGAAAATTTATGGGAAACGTGTATTGAAGATCACAAAACAGAAAGCTAGAGGCCCAATCGGAAATTCTGTCACTAACAGCCTCACAGACGGCACAATCCCAATTAAGGGTTAATTTAGATTTCATTGTTGATAAAAAAGAATTTTTTGGCACATGCGAAATCCACAGAAATAAGAATTTACATACATTTTTTTCCTCTGAAAAATTGCAGGAAACAAATATCAAATATTCGATATCAAAAAATATAATCTCATCTTCGAATCAAGAATCAAATATAATCTGTTGTTTTGACATGATGTTAATGCAATTAAATACGACACTGGCATAACAAGAAAAATCTTTGCTCCAACAACTTACAAACACGGAAAATCTGAAAAGCATTCCATTGCCCATAAATCATATCCTGTCTTCATTTCCCAGTCAAAACAAAATCTTTATAAATTATTCTTGAACAAACATCACAAAGACTACTTATTACCTTAAAAAGAATTCTCAACAAAGTTCAAACCATTTCAATAAACCATCCAGTTAAGGCAGGTCCATTTACATCCATGGGTGTAATCCGTCTTCCGGGCAGGTGACGTCAGGCACTATCAGTCATCGTGTAACTTTGATGAATCGGCCGATCTTCTCATTCAGTGGTTTATAAAACAAGCCATTATTCATGACACCGAGGGTTATTCGCGTCTTATCCAAGGCCAGGTGGATTGATGATACGGATGGAATAAAAAATGAAAATTTCTGTTGACATCGATGGCGCCTTTTCGGAACACGCCCGTGAAGGTAAATAAATAATGGTGAAGACAGTTTTGATGCAATTTATTTCATTGGTTAAAGAACCTAAATTGTACTTCATAATAATAAATACGTAATTGCAAATTCTTTTAGTAAAATTAAAGACAAATAATATAGAGCACTTTGTTTCTTGTCATGAAAAACTTACAATGTTAAATCATATAGCTTTTAATATAAGTTTATAAAATTATTTGCTAAGAATTGCCTATACTGATATACTCCAAATTTCAGGAAATTGATCTCTGATATTAAGTATATTCAAAATAAATAATGTAAAGCATTATGTTTCTTGTCTTGAATAAAATATAAAAAGAAATTATATATTTTTTTACTGTGCATTTATAAAAATATTCACTAAGAATTGCCTTTATTAATTTCCACAATTTAGGAAATCAATCTCGGTAACTGTGCATAATGATAGATGTGTATTAAAAATAAATAATAGAGAGCATTATGTTTCTTGAAACAATTGCAATAAGAAATGATATTATTTTTACTGTTCAGTTATAAAATTGCTTTCCAAGAATTGCCTTTAATAATACATTCCACAATTAAAGAAATTGATCTTTGATACTATGTATATTGATAAGAGATGTATATGTATATTAAAGAAAAATAGTACAAAGCATGTCTTGGAAAAATTACAATGAAAAATGATTGTTTTAACATGTGCATTTCTAAAAATATTTATTTCGAAATGCCTTTCCTGGCATATTTTACATTAAAGAAAATCAATCTGGTATTGAGTTAATTGATTAGAAAAATTTGAAGATGAATTGGAAAAGGGGTTTGAATAATAAACACTTTTCGTATTAAGTTCCATATTTTTGTATTTTCATGTAAAATAAAATAAGAAACTGCGACACAAACTTTTTTCATTACAAACATTTTCTTCAATATATGAGAAAAAATTCATGTCACAATGTAAACTTGGAAAACAATTTAAAAACTCAATTGATTTTGCAAATATTATTGCCCATTATTTTGTTGTAATGGACATGAATTAAATAGTATTCGTAAAAGAGATTTTGTTACGAAAGTGTTTAGTGAACTTTCCTCAATAATGCCTTTCTATAGAAGAGAAACTGACGAAAACAATAGTTTCAAGGAAATATTCAGAAAAAATAATGGCAAATTAAAATTTTCAATTGATAAAATTTCAAAACATTGAAGTATAGTATTATTTTGGAATTTAGTAATATTTATTTAATGATAGTATAAATTTATTCTAAATCAAGATAAAAATAAATAAATACTTATTAATTGTTTCTAATCATTCTATATAGAATATTATCAGGAACGTTTATTTGAAAATGTTGATAGTTTTGAAAAAAATATCAAAAATATTTTGAGAAATTCATAAAACTTTATAGAAACCTCATTGGTACCAAACTTCTTTGAAGTGTTAAGTACGGGTAAGAGTATTATGTTACAAAGTGCTGCTAAGTTGCAGATGAGAAACAACTTCTTGTCAGGCTTCCAAATTAAAATGTTTGAAAACTTCGGTCTTAGAGACTACACACAGGAATAAAATAATTAAGTAATTTATTTGCTTCAGGAATTAACTCTATGTCCTCCGCAATAATTTGAATGAAGTTTACATCATTTAATCAGCATATTGTACTTAACAGATTGCAGTGTCTTATGCATAAACGGTCGATTTTATACCTCATCTATAAAGTATGAGTTCGCTTGCAAAACTTTATTTGTGCTTTTAGATTTCTCTAGCTAAAGATTTCTCCAAACTTCCATATTCATGGACTGCATTTCATAATAAGCATGCATTATCCATAATCCCTAAAATTAATCCCTTAACAAAATATTTTTTTGTATTTTTAATATGAATCGATATTAAAAATGTGTTATTGAAAATTCCTACCCTATTGAGAGATTATTAAAGACGAAGCGCTCACACGAGGAGTCAATTAATTGAATTCCATCTTTGGATTGCTGGTCGAGGAATCAAGATTTCCACTTGTGTGCATTGTAAGCTATTTCATTTTTGAATGTACATTTTTCAATCTTTTTGTGTTATGACTCTGTACAAGTGCTTTTCTTTGAAATAATAACGATTATCTTTTTTGCTACTGACATTTTCAAATTGACCCTAAATCCGGCATAGTTTTTCCTTATCCAGTAAGGTTGATATCTTTCATCCGTCGAACAGATTATCATAATAATATTTATTAGATAATTAATAATATAATTTTTACTAACTGAAACTGTATTATTATCATTTTAAATGTAAGGTACACATGGAAGTAACTTCTAAAATTATCAAATATTTAATGCACGCCATTTCGCCAAAAAATCAACTTTTTCTTTAGAAAACTTGATTTTTTTTTAAATTCAGCGTTCTTATCATTTGAACCATAAACGAATATAATGTGTAAAACCATTACAATTTTGCTTCTTAGTTCAGATTTTGAAGTTCCGTTGATTTTTTTATGTTTACATTTCTAAAATCTTTTAATGCTATTTTGAATCCTTTAATTTAATGACGCAATTTTACATCATAAAATCTATTTTTAGTATTTGCAATAGATTTCTTACGGAAATCACGCAAATTAAACTGGTGGACTTCTCCAAATTCTGCATAGTAATTTTTCAAAACGCATTACAACTCCTGAACTAATAATTAATTTTAAAATTAAAGGCATTAAAAAAGAAAAATAAGTTTCCTTTCATGATATGTACTTGGTAGTTATAATCAAACTTCCTCTATAAAAAGCATCATACAACGGAAACTAATTAATTCATTCAGTTAAGTGCATTTTGTAATTGTTTTAATGCATCACGTAGAGTAAAAATTGCATAATTTCATATTATTTGACAGTCGAAATATTAAAATAGTGGATAGAAATATGACTTATTTTTTATATCAGGGACATAGTAATATCTTTTTTTAACCATCAGCAACTGTTTAATCAAAATCATTTGATAAAAGCTCTAAACTATACGATTTTTTGTTTATACTTCTGTTTTAGTCCCTCAAAGATTTTATATTGCAAGTTAAACAAATCGATGTCACTAAACCAGTAATTCTCAACCTGTGAAACGCGCCCGCCTAGGGGGGTGCGATCACACTAGAGGGGCGCGAGCATATCCAAGAGAAAATCTTATTTAAAAATTAATTAAGTGACTGAAAGGAAAGGACAAACACAAACATACAAAACCAAATACATTTCGACATATTTAATAATTAACTTATTAAATTAAAACAATTTACTAAATTAAAAAAATTAATAATTATTAGTGACTTCCTTGGGCCTGTCTTGTAAAGCAAAGTTTTTCGAAGGAGGGTTTAATATTAGAAATAGATACTCTCAGTTTTTTTTTTCTATATTTAGCTGAGATCTATATTTTGTCTTCAAAGAAGTCACTGCAGAATATCCAGTTTCACAAAGGTAAGATGTTGAAAATGGTAGTAGAATGCGAAATGCCCTTGTTTTTAGTGTTGAAAACTCATCATCCACTCCTGCTTAAAATTCAAAGAGTGATTTATAAATAATTGTCTTTTGGTTTCGCTGCTTGCCGTGAAGTCTATGACGGTTTCTTCCTCTTCAATTGAGAATCATTCGGGAGTATTTTGAAATGGATCCCTCACCCACTTGTAACTTGATATCAGTTTATCGTCAGCAAGAAAGTACTTTTTAAAATTCTTTGCTAGCATTGCTAAATGATTTTCGATGGTTACAAAAACAACTTTTACATGTTGTTCTTCAGCCTTATAAGTTTTAATACAATCATTCAAATTTGCAAATATTGTTAAGTTTTCTTCCTTTAAATTTCTGCTCCACAATTCCAATTTCTTACAAAAAGCATTAACTTTATCACTCGTATCCAATATTTGTGTATTTGCTCCTTGCAGTTGAAGATTCAAGTTATTTAATTTCTCGAATATGTCGACCATGTAGCTCAATTTCATCACAAATAAACTATCGCGAAAATTCTCAGCTTCCGATCTGTTTTTCTCTTCTATGAAAATGGCGATTTCTTCTCTTAATTCATAAACATGTTGCAAATGTTTCCCTCGTGATAACCATCTTGCCTCGCAATAAAATAGTAACGCTGAATGTACTTTAAACATGTCTTTACGAAGTGCTGAAAAGATTCTTGATTTCAGGGGTCTCATTTTTATATAATTTACTACGGTTACAACCGTAGTTAACACAATATTCAAACCAGGACACATTTCTTTGGAAGCCAAGCCTCTTTGTGGATCATGCAATGTGTCCAGATGCACTGTGGCGATTTAAGATAGCAATAAAAGGATCGTCTCGAATGAGATTTTCTGGAATTGAAATTGGCGTCATAGAACTTTTTCCTTCTCCTTTTGAGAAAGCGTTTGTTCACATCAACGCACGCTCCTAAGTTTAAGCTGATCAGACAAATTCCAGACAAATCGAAACTTCTCGCGAAACCGTGAGAATGCCCGACATGGCGGGAAGCAAGAGCAATAAAAAGACATAGGATTCTTGTTTTCTCAATGCTGAGGATCGGTGTTGCAAAATGTCAATAAATTTCCTTATTATTGGTTATTTTTAAAGTTTAAAATTAAGGTTGTAGTGTAGATTTCTCTCCAAAATACTCAAAATACATTATTATTGTATACATTTTATTGTATGCGGTGGGGAGGGGGGGGCGATGAAAATTATGATTTAAAATTGGGCCGTGAATACTAAAATGTTGTGAAACACTGAACTAAACTGTATATTTTGGTTTCACACACGTTATTTAAATTTTTTTTGTAAAAACAGAAAAAAAATTACTCTTTCTGAGCGTTTTTGAAAAGCTGCATTTTTAACATATTCGCAGTCTTTATTGGCGACTATTAAAGACAGTAATAAACTACTTTTTTTAAAATTAAGGACATTAAAAAATAAAAATAAGTTTCCTTTCATGATATGTACCTGCTGGTTATAATCAAACTTCCTCTATAAAATGCATCATACAACGCAGACGGGTGAACAGATTGCAACGGTATTCGGTATTAGGCGATACACGAGATGAGCTCACGGAATTTTGGGAAAAAAATTAATTCTCAAATTTTCTACTACCGCTTCGGGAAAAACATTAATTTTAACACAATAAACAACCAAAACGAATTGAAGATACATTATTAACATTTAATTACCAGTTTCTGATCAACAGTTCATTAAGTGAAGTCATGGACAAGTCAACAAGTAAAGTTAAAGAAAAAATAACAGTACGCTGTTGGAGAAGAAAGGAAAAAAAAGTTTGTTTTGCAGACACAAGAACAAATTGACATGAAATTGTACAAAAGAAGCAGTTGTAATATTGTACAGGACTATGTAGGGTAAGCTGTTCGATGTGATCACCCTCAGTCACCTGCAAAATTTCAAGTCGATATGCTGCATATTTTCAACAGCAGATCGCAATCGATCAGTTGTGATAGTTCGCACTAAGCGTTATGGAGTTCTTTAAATTATTCAACGTCACAACAAAATACGATCATCATTACATCTGGAAACTTGGATGCAAAAAATGATGATTACTACAAACTTTCTTACCCTAACTTGCTCTGCGTAAAGCTTCATCCTCTTTGCATGCATGCAAATCTCAACGTTTATCTTTAGAAAGTGACTGTCATCCCCGGTGTTACATTTTATTACTCATATCTCTGGTTCTGTATTGATAATACTGTTTTTATATTCCTTTTTGCTCGTTTATTGTGTTAAAATTAATGTTTCCCCGAAAAATAGTATATTTCGATTTTATACTAAATTTTGTAACAATTCCTTCACACGTTTGCGTCGTAGTATGCTGTTTATAAGCAAAGTTTAATTATAACCACCAGGTATATTTAATAGCATCCAATTTAATTTATGCATGCTAAAATATTTTAATGAAATATTTGGAAAGTTAAGTTTTTTTTTTTTTCTTATCATTTCATATTAGTATACAAAAGCAAAATTTCAATATCATGAATATTTAGGTAACAAACATTATTAAATATCTCTTAAAGAAATTGCCGTAGATTAAGGAATCTAATATAATTTAAACTTGCGACCAAAAAACTTTGTCATCCAGAAAATTAATTTGGCTATTCAAAGATTTTTAATTACCTGCTATGCCTTTAATTGACTTTAATGAACTCTTTAAATGCTTGTAATTAGCTTTAATTTTTCATTTCTTTACTATAACTTAAAGATGAACAGCGTTTTTTTAAATATTGGGTAATAAAAAAGAAAAAATTGAAGAAACAATTAATAATTCTCAATTCAGGTTTAATTATTATTTTTAGAAGCATGTAGTCTTGAAAAATAAATATTAATTGTTAGATTAAAATAAAGAGGTGATAGATTTCAAATCAATAGATTTTATATAAATTTTTTAATCAACACATCTGAAAGTATTATATTTTACCTGAAAGGATCTACGAAATTTATTGTTTTACAAGTGTAAGAAAAAATTTTGGCTTTTATTTAATAATTGTTTCGATAAAAAAATTACTAATTATCTTCTTAATTTATATTAATTTGCTTTCATTATTTACTCATTGAGACTCGGGTAAAATAAAAAATGACATAATTTGTACAATTTAAATTAGTATTGTACTGTTTCTTATTAGGATAATAATTTTCGTGAAAGTACACTTTTATTTTCTGCATACCTCGGATATACTTTTATCTTTTGTTCTTTTGTAGTATGCAATTCTAAAAATTGCATACTATAAAAATGTATATTTAGTAAACTAAATGAATGTTTATGAATACGATAATTTTGAAGGGATCAAATAGTAGATTTGTTGAAAGAGAAAATCAGCATTTCGCTATTTTTTCAATTTCAAAGATAATTTGTGAATGCATTCACTTCAAATCTAGTGACCACTAATTTTACACATTCCTCGAAGTTTAAATGAATGAGTAATTACACACATGCTTCAAATGGCTCACTACTTTTTTATTTGAAACTAATGATTGTCAAAATTTAGCGCATAATAATATTTTTCTTTATCATAGAAAAAATAGAGTATCCTACATGTGATACTTCTTTGATGGATACATAACTAAGTTATATATAGATATTATGAAAAAAAGCATCTTTTTTCCTATTTTCTGAAACAGAAATATTCAAATTAACATCTTTGCATCTTCTTTTGTAAATACCCTTATCCTATTTGTTTCAATATTCTTAGCATTTCTTCTTTAATGCTTCTCTAAAATTGATCTGCTGTTTCTTGTGTAATTCACCATGGATGGTTCAGCCTGAATTGCTACATTTCATAATATGCTATTTACCTTTATCATGTGTATTCAAATAATAATTTTTTAATCGCCAAAAACTCTCTTTTCAAGCTATAACGAATAATTTCCAGCAGTTGCTGTTTATTTTGAACAAAACTGGACATACTTTTGAGCTAAATATGTGTATGCGTTTAAATGAGAGCTAGATGCCAAACAAAAAGTAATTTCCAAAGGTTATTGATAATCCTTTCAGACATAAGTTTCTCTATTTATTTGTAGGTAAGAATTATTAACGGCATTTGTTAAAAATAAATGGAGTCAGATTTATATAATCATTTCTAAGATAATTTAAATCTATTTAATTTGTTTTCGTTTGCTAAAAACGCATTTAAAGAAGTCCCATATTAAAACAAGGTGTTATCACATCAACACTTTCTCGCATATTCTCTAATACAGGTCTCATCCCAGAGAGCATTTTGCATGGCATTGACTTCCAGCAGTTATGAAATATTAATCGAAATACAACTTTTTTACTGAATCTGCCATTTATAGCAGTTTTTAAGCAACTAATATATAACTTATGGCTAATAGAATCAAAAATAGAATTTGTATTTTTCACAGCTTTTGTTAATCGATTGAAACAAAAAATTGGCCCAAAATTATACTTGTAATCATCAATTCACACCATAAATTAGACATATCTAAGACATTGTTGTTTTGAGGTATCATATTTGCATGTTTCTGAAGGTATAGGCTGACAGAAGGGCGACCACTTGTTGAGTTTGGATCACGTTTTGGCTGGTGATAGATGATATGTATATTTTCAATGTGTGCAATAAGTCTTATCTCTAAAGTTCTCTCCGTTTTGCATTTATTGTATTAACATATATACGAACAAAAAAGTGGATAGAATTCCCCTGAACGGATTTCACTTGAACTTTAATAGAAATTTCATCCGTTTATCTTAAGGATTTTGTAATCATCTTTGCCACAGGCAAAGATAATTAAAACATGTATATTTGTGAACTTTATTGAATTCTAAAACCAACCGATTACTAAAAATCTTCATGAATCCAATCCTTTCTCCAAACAACATAGATGAGGAAATATATTAAAAATTTCTAACGGAGGCATTAAAGGCATTGATATGTTTCGTTAAACATCTAATATGAAAGGAACATTTCCTATCTTCTCATGTGCGTTAAATGTTACAATAAAACATGGCATTTCCCACATAAAACCCATTATTCCAAGCAATGCTATACAGTATTCACCTTCTGAGCCGCAGCATCTCCTGATGGTCCAAATGAACTCGGTTGGTAAGCCAAACATTATTTGCTACTCGAGACAGTGACTAACATAACTGTTTTGAACACAAGTCTAATTATTCCACATCTTCAGCCGCGATTGAGGTCATATGGTCTGGCAATTCTATACCTCGATGTTGATGGTAGGAACTAATCGAGATTTCCTGGAAACCTTCCAGGGAGGATTGAGGTCCATCATGGTCCCTCGTCATAGCTGTTGACCCGGTGAAGATGTTACTGTCTGTGCAACGGACATTACAAACAGACTAAATTAGAGGCAAGCTGTGCAGTTCGATTGGGACTTAACTATTACAGTCAGCGCTAATGCCAGCAGGTTAGAATTAGTGGCAGCTAGTATTTCTGGTATACAGGGTCATTTAATAATATAATTTAAAGGGTTATATTAAATAAAACTATAATTATACTCATATTTTATGGATTATATTATGATTTTTACTCATTATAAGAATATGCAATTTAATATTAGTTTAATAATTTTTGCTCATTTCAGCACATATTAAATTCTATCTGAAATATTCTCTGAAACATTACTCTCAGATAACATTACACTTTTTTTTTACTTAATTAATTAAACTGTAGTTTTGTAAAATACATAAATCAACGGTTTCCATGCTCCGAGTGAAGGGATACAAAATTGTTGATATAAAAAAACTCTTCAAAAAGACCTCTGCGTATCGAAATCTCATGATATATAAGACCATGGATATTATATATAAACTAACTAATGCGATAAAAGGTACTTATATATATATAAGATTAACTTTTCTGAAAATGTGTTATTTTAGAGGAGTTATTTAGAGATTTTCTTTATTAGAAAATCGTCATGTAGTACAGGGATGCTATTTGTTTTAAAGAAAGTATGATAACACGTCTGAGAATTATGTTTCTTAGTAATACTCTCTTAGTAATAATATAATTCTCAGAAATACCTTCTTAGTAATAATATAATTCTTAGTAATACCTTCTTAGTAATAATATAATTCTTAGTAATACTTTCTTAGTAATAATATAATTCTTAGTAATACCTTCTTAGTAATAATATAATTCTTAGTAATACCTTCTTAGTAATAATATAATTCTTAGTAATACTTTCTTAGTAATAATATAATTCTTAGTAATACTTTCTTAGTAATAATATAATTCTTAGTAATACCTTCTTAGTAATAATATAATTCTTAGTAATACCTTCTTAGTAATAATATAAAGTTATTAAAATGTAAATAAAAACTTCAATTGCCTTTCAACTAAACAACAATTAATTAAAATTTTCTCTTTCATACTAAGCTACTCTACCCAAGAAATAATCATTTGCTAAATTTATATTAGCTTTAACTCCATTTGTACTGAAAAGTTTCAGACAGCACAACTCCCCGGATATATAAAAATCAATGAAAATTTATTCTCCCTTTTATTAAGTGTGATTGATTGAATACCCAAATCTCATTCGTTGTTCTCTAGATATGCTCAGGCTTACGAGTTTTGGGAAGATAACAGTTTCTCAGAATAAGCCAAGCATTTTCATCAACTAAATTGAATCTCTTTTCAACCTTTAGAGAGTATGATCTGGTATTTCGTTTCTGAATAGAGTATGGATTTGAAATTCACGAACTGTAAGCTTCTAGATAAAATCTGAAATAACTTTTTTCAAAATATTTTTATGAGAATTAAAATGTTGTACATTATATTCATTCGAATACTAAGTATTTTTCATTTCAAGTAAACTATTTTGTTTATATTCTAATACTATAATACGAGGAATGGTTGCCAAGTCGAAAATCGCCCCAGAATTAATAAACTCCGGTAACTTGGGGGTCTGGGGTTTTTGGCCACGAGGAATCGATTGGCGCCGGTTTTGAAGCGCTACGGTTGAGCAGTTCGGAGTTACAGATATAATATGTTCAAGCTTTATTAGTTCGCCATAATGGCTACTTAAATTTTCAAGCGGTAACGTGCTGCCATCTATAGCCAATATGGCGAACTAATAAAATTTTATGTTTATGCTGTTATAGGTTTATAATATGTTTCTTATGTATGAATATATGTTTGGTTTTTCTAAATAAATTTGTCAAAAATATTGAACTTCAACACACTTCAATCTTTACCTTTGTATAGAATAGTTCCCTTTCCCAACTCTAACTTTGTTTAGAATAGTTTACAATGGTGCACTTTAACCGGTTATCTTTTCACCAATGGTTTCACAAATTTTCTTATGGCATGTATTGTTTTGATAAATCACAATTGAAAATTTAAATCTTCGAGTTAGCTTCGATACCTGTTTTCTCCGAGCGGAGTTCGGTCACCCGCTGGTTGTTATTGCAATATGACTTCTCTACTTATACTAATGTATGTTGGAATTGTAAATTTTGGAGTGAAGCAGTTTTATCAAAGTACTTCAAGAAATTTTATTAATACGAGAAGGTTGCAACTCAAACATTAAATTGAAACATGAGGCAACATGTATCTGATATTTTTATGTCGAATTCAATTTTATAAAGATATTTTTAAAATGTGTCCGTACGCATTTAAATTGTCCTATTAATAATCTGTTTAATTACCTTAGCGTTTGATAAGATATGTTGTTAATCAAAATTTTAACCCTACATAAATGCTGTCACAGTTTCTTAAATTAAAATATTCTAATTTTTGAGAAAAATTACAGCATTTTTTACAGCAAACTAATTTTCTGTATGATGCTGTTTTCCATCATTTAAAAAAGTTTATTAAAATGCTCTCTTGGTAAATTTTCATTAAAAATATTATCATTCTATCTGAAATAAAAAATATCTTTTTAATCAACTGTAAAATGTAAAATATTACAATAAAATAAATATTTTATCCTTTGCCTATTTATTCCGTAGAATACCTGCACTTCGTGAGAAAAGGTTATTGAGGTTGAGGAATGAATGCTGTAATAATAATTGTTACGAAAAGCAAAAATTTTGGAAAAAACGCTAAAAGCACTTTTGTACTTGAATGAAATTTAAACGTATTCGATTTAACATATTCTTATACCTAAATGTGAATTCTCTTTTGAATTAACATCGAATAATTGAAGTAGATAATTGTCAATTCTTGATAGGAAAATAAGGCTGAATAATTGAAGTAAATAGCTGTCATGATTGATAGGAAAATAAGGCTGAATAATTGAAGTAGATAATAGTCATCATTGATTGGGAAATAAGGCTGAATAATTGAAGAAGATAATAGTCATCATTGATAGGAATATATGGTTGCCCCACTTTTTAAAATCTATTGTGCCTTAATCGTACTAACAGAATATTTTATAGTCCTAGCAACGAATTCCTAGTGGAATTAGGAATTTAGAAGACTTCTAAATATTATTAGATACTTAACGCATAGTATAAAATTTCTCATTAGTCAATGTAAATGAAGAAAAAACGAAGTTTGGATATTTTGTCATTATTACTGTTTACAATTTAAGGCATTATTTGAATCCAAAATATTTCATTACAACTGTATTTCTATTATTCCTTTCTGTAGACCGAGTATTAGAGATTGAAAATAGTACTTTAAACCATCGTAAAAATTATGTGTTTGATACTTGATCTGTAAATTATCAAGCAAAGCTAAAGTTAATGGATTTAAGGACTTGAATAATTTGTACAACATGAATAATTAGGGGAAAAGTGAACGCAGGTAAAACTAGTTATTTAACAAAATACAGGCAATTAGAGAGTTGCCTTATCATCATTAATATAACTATAGCTTTAATATATTACCCATGAATGTTAAACTAGAAGTCCAATGGTGAGCTTAGAATTAAGTTATTATATGAAATTAAATAATCGAATATTAAATATTTTATTATAATTCCCTAAATTTAGAAAATAGATACAGAACACAGTTAATTAGAAATTTCAGTTTTCTAAAATAACATTAAAGTATGATGAATATGCATATTAGCATTAATAATTTATTTGTTTTGGATATAAGATAAAATATTAATTTGTGTTAAGCATAAAATCATTAATGTAAACTGCAAGGTCTGTGGACATTTTTTTCTTTGAATAATGTCTTTAAAAATGTATGTTGTAAGGAAACAAACAATAAGGAATGCAAAATCTAAATAATTCATATTTATATGAATAAAGAAACAAAAAAGTAGATATTTTCTGAAGTAGCAAAAATAATAATTTTCTGTAACCTTATAAGATACAAATTGCTGTTTTTTCCCTTTCCACAAATCTTTTTGGTGTCATCTCTCCTTTTTTCTAATTATTTGAAATCAAGATTGAATGAATTTTTGAGATTTTGCTTAGTTACCCAGACGTGGAGCTTCAGAAATTCATAGATAAAATCTACAAAGGGAGCAGTTTTTCTATATATTTTAAGTACAATTTTATATCATTTTCATGTAAAATGTGTTTAAATGCTCGTCATATAAAAAATTAACCTAACTCTTCAAATTGCACTCACAACTTTAATATTAATTTAATTACAAGATTTTCAATATACCCTCTGCGGATAATAAACTTTTTTTTTTCAAAATTAAAAACAAATCTACTTAATAAAAACTGCAGTCTAAAGCATCCTATTTAACTCTTTTCATGTTTTAATTCAAACAAAAAGTAAGGTGTAAGTCACTAAATAGTTTTGCAAGTTGCGTAAGTTAAATAACATTAGTACTTTTGTCTCATAAGTTAAATACAATTTTGACGCATTTATCGATTTAAATTTCAAATATTCTATTATCTTATCTGACTCATCATTACATAATAAAGATTTAATGGAAAATGCTGTACTTAAATGTCATTTTAAATACTATTGCCGTTATCTCAATATGAACAATTGCTAATTATTTGTTTCTCACGGAAGGTAAATCTGCAATATTCGACAACTTCTCTATATACAAAAAGCACAGATTTTTGCTAAAAAGCAAATGCAGAAAAAATAAATTAAAAATTAAATTAAATTCAACAAATGATTGAATATTAGGATATAAATCACAATTTTAGGCAAATTGTAAATTTTGCAGATAGCGATAAATGTTTTCAGGTTATTTTCAATTGATACACTCGATTATTGTATTTCATTACGAATCAGTTTTAATTTTTATCATTATTTTTCTTTAGTTAACCTAACTATCCAACTCTACCCACGTTTTGCTAGTAGAATTTTTTTTCTTATAATGCAGTATGCATATTTGATTATACATTTTCTCTGTATATTAAGATCAAATTAAGATGTACATACACACTTATAACTTCAAAAATCCTTAAAAATATTGAATTATTTTTTATTGCTTCACTATTTTTTCTCGTTCCTTAGTTTTCTAAAGATACCAAAATGTTGTCAATATTTGGAATATTTCTCCTGTTATAATATTTTTTCTTGAGATACTTTGGCTAAAAACTGTACTTTGGGGTTTTTTAAATTCACTTTTTGAAAAATGATATCTTTCCCCTATGTCACTTCATTCAAACAAACATAAATCAACAAACAATTAACTAAATACGATTATTCATATACCAAATAATATGTATAAAACAGTGGATGATTTGTTCCGCAATCAAAACTTTATTAATAGCAATAAATTTTTAATAGCTATTTAAAAGTTAAATTTACAGAAAAATCTCACTTTTTTCATTCATTATGGATGATTAAAAAAATAACTATGTGTCATTCTGATTTGATAGAAGCAGGCAATGTGAGAATAATATTAAGTATAATTTTCGACTGGAATTGCGTGTCTGCACAAATTAGAATCTACGATATTATGTTTCAAAAAATATACTAATTAGCTCATTAAATGTTAATTAAATAATTAATAATTAGTTTGATAAGTTTTTAATAACTGAAATGAGCTTAAGCATATATTAAGGAATTACTGTGAAAAAATTGGATTTGTAAAGTTGAAACGTAAAAAGAAATCTTCTCGTATGCATGTTCAACTTAACAACGAAACAATTAAGTGATTACTGCAGCGATATTTTTCTTGTGGCTTATTACATTCTCAACATTTTTATCAGAATGTTTGAGTCACTGACAAGGGTTTGAAAACAATTTTTAAACTTGATTTATGTTGAGCATTTGCATGGTTTTTCAGAATATATATTTTCATATTTATAAAATTTCAAGACGGGATAATTCGTATGGATAAAAATTGTTTTTTATTCTGAATATTCATTTATCAAATTCCAATTATAAATTTAAACTGAAATCTCTTTAGATAAGATAAAGTAGACATAATTTCAATGAAAAACCAATATCCAGAACAGCAAGGAAAACTTATTTTCAAAGAAAATCTAAGAATATTGTTCATTCTTTGATCCTAAGACCACCCACAATTTTGTGCATGCGTCAGGGTGCGTTTATTTAGTCAAAATATTGGTGAAAGGAAAGATGAAAGACGGAAATGTTTACATTTATACAGGTTTGTTACATTAAGATGATACTGGATTATACACTCACATAGGAGACCTATAAACTGTAGGATAGCTCATGGTATTGTTTGGAAAAAATGCTAATTCCAAATAAAATACTATAGAGACATTTTCACTAACTGTAAGGGATCGAAACATTAGTTTATGATGAATAAATAAAAGATTTATGTTCTTGAAGTTTGTTAATTTCCTTTTATTTACAAACTAATTTATAATTTGTTATAACACATTTATAATTTGTTATAGAAATTTTGGATAAAATTTTATTATCAACAGTCGATTATTTTAACCACACTTGACGGTATTATACAAAATATTTTAATGCAAGTAATGATAGATTTTTTCGCCGCTTGAACTAATCAGATGAGCAATCATATGAAATTTTGAGTTGCAATAAAATAGTATGATTGGTGCATAATTCAACTGGTGCATAATTTCGCGACCTCAACACGCTGATGGTGAGGGCACAATCTGCGAAAGTCGATACAAGGAATTTTCTCATCCCAAATCTGGCAGCAATAGCTTGAAATATAAGCCAAGGAAAGAAAACATCTGATTTCGACTAACAGACACTTTTGGCAGACATAGAAGAAGAATAAAACTTGAAAACCGGAATGCTGGCCAACTTCAATGTGGACTATTTGCCTGGAAATTATGCACTAAACCATTGCAATAAAAAACGACAAGGTGGTTACATGCAAGGGAAAATAAATATGCTTTTGTAGCATTTTTGGCATACACTCCGAAATAAATCATTTAAAAATTTTACTGTTGAATTTCTATGTTTCATTTTCATAATAAATAGTGTTCAAGAACGCTTCATAATATCATTTAAAAACACCTGGTCACTATGCACCATCCCAATTCAATAAGAAACGACACGATAGTTTCGAGTTATATTTTTACACAAGTGAAAAAATTATGTTATTTCAGTGTAACGGAATTCACTCCGTAATAATCATTTTAAAATGTTACAGTTGAATTTCTATGCATCCTAATTCATAATAAATTGTGTTGAAGAACCATTAAAAATATCGTTTAAAAACGCCTGATAGTTATGCATCAAACCTCTGCAATTAAGAACGATACGGTGGTTACATACAAGTAAAAATTTGAAAGAAAAGAATTTAAAGTGGAAGAAATCGATGTGAAAGAATGAACTCTTGAAATGCCTTCATTCTTTCAAATCTGCGCCCCATAGCGAAATAGGGTCATCGAAATGTGATAGTTCCAGACTACTAAAACCAGTAGTATATTTCGTTGGTTTCGTAGTTAAGTTTTCTATTTTTATTCCGCTTTGTCATGGTTCTATTCAATAAGAATGTAATGTCAAACCAAGTCGTGGAAACTTGCTTATACCAATAAACACTCAATCGTCTGTTTTGTTAACAAATCCGTGCAGACAAGGATGTAAAAATGTTTATAGATGGATGTAAAATAGCCTATGGATGGATATAAAAAAGCACGTAAAAAAGCCTTTGAATGAATGTAAAACTCATGCAGCACAACCTGTTGCACAATATTGTTTAATATCGCCCGAAACTCTATGATATCAAACAATGTTAAACAATATTGTAAATATAGATGTTATACAATATTGTACAATATATGTGTGCCACTAGGAAAAATGTTGTATAAAAGCCTATCTTACAGCAGAGTAAAATCACGTTTTGTACCATCTTATCGAGTCGCCATGCATGACCGAACATCAGACTATAAGCTCGCAAGAAGAAGAGGTTGGCTTAGGAAAGGAAAAAAAAACCTTGGCGGTCGTCAATGGTTAGATATGACACGATCGGTGTCCAGCTAATTATAGTCAAGGAGACAGCGGAAAAGCCAACTCTTTGTCTCAAGGGCATCTTATATCAGACAATCTGTGAGGAAAGTTTTCTTTCCTCTGGATAGCTCTTATCTTCTTCCTTTAAGAGTTCAGGTGCGAAAGGTTCGCCGTTTAGCCGAAGGTTTTATGGCCGTGTTGAGAAACAATTGCATTTTTTTTTCTTCCATCGTCTGGCAAGTATATGTCAGGAAAATTCGCAGTCGATGAACACGATTGATTGGCTTAGAAAGGAATGCATCGAGGTAGAAAATAATAATGCAGGATTCATCAGTCTGAGAGAGTTGGCTGAGATGAAAATATTTTATGTTGTAGTTTTCGTGCATAATATGGAATAATTAATAACACTGAAAAATGGTGCAAACTACTAGTATAAATAATGTAAATGAAGGCGTTTTAAAATGTAAAGAGTTTAGATGTAGCAAAAATACTTATTTTCTTTACAATTCTTATTTCAGATAAATTGATTAATCATATATGGGATGCAACACTAAGAGAACATATGAAACACATCGAAAACATATCTAATCATCTATATCAATGAATTTATTATTAATGTCAGTGCTCTACGATATTATTTTTTTTGTTTTCTTATGATGATTTTTACAATAATTCCTAAAAATATTTCAATCTTAATATATCGTTAACTAGAATTAAATTGAGACAGATGTGAGCCCTATATTTTCTATACAATTTAGGACTCATAAGAGTGTATTACTTAAGAACAAGTAATGTTATTGATTTTACAAATTTGAGATTGATTATATAATACTACAAAACTGTTTGACTTGCACGTGCTTAGCAAAGAAAAAAAATAATAACGCTTCCATTTTGAAGGAAAGCAAGAGTGTCCTTTCATTTTCAAAAGGATATTTATTATTAGAGAGTCTGAAAATGCCATATCCTAATTTTACTTCATCTGCTTCTAAAAACAGAATTGTGTGATCGAATTTTTACACATAAGTGTTAAATAAATAAATAGTGTAATGGAGTTTTTCAAAAAATTTTGATTTTTTTTATTATAACACACCATTTTGTTTTTTCAGACCATATTGTTCTTTCATTTTTCAAAAAAAATTTATACATTTATATTTGTTTACAATGTCATCATATGATAGCGAATATGTGAAAAATATGATAAATAAGTTAAATATTAAAAAGTGAAAAGTATTTAAAATAAAAATAATTGATTAATTTTTAGAATAACTATTAAATTGTATGTTTAGCTTTTAAAATGAAATTCATTTCCTATTGTTCTTTGCATTATAAGTGTTCTGCAGATGGGCATTAAATTATGTTTACTTTTGAAGAGAAAGTATTAAGACTAAATGATTAATTTAAATATTTATCACTATCAAAAATATAAAATGAATTTTATCCAATTAAAAAAATTCAGACTTCTTGTTTGAGATCTGAGCAATCGCTTTCCTAGCCCAACAGACGTAAAACAAATAATATTTAAAAACAAATTCAATGCCAATTTTTCTTTTATTGTTGTTTCATGCTTATCTGTATCTTAGCCTTTAATAGAATAAAAAAATTTCAAACAAATTTGGTAGATGTAGACGAGGTAAGCACAAGCTTGATGACGAATTAGGGACTTTGGCAATTAAATAGGAATTACCGAAAAAATTAATTAATTAATTAATTAATAGTTAAAAAAACCGTATTATTAACATCAATTATCATCCACTGGAAGTTTAAAAAATGTATTTAAAATAGACATGATTGGAGGAATAAAAAATATTTTAATAACGATTAAAAATTTGGACAAGATAGCGAGAGAGATATCTCTATCTGTGAGGTGAGTGAATGTACACCCTCCTGTAAGAAGGGCTTGTGTAAGCGAATGTGACACACGGAGTAGCAGTCGTACTATTGGCCTATGCTGGCTCTACTGTAAAAGCAAGAGACGATTATTCGGTTTAAATCAGCCTGCGGGCTTTTAAAGTGACATAAATTACAACAAAACAGAAACAATTACAAGAATTAGCAATGTATGTTCTATTGCTAAGAAAATATATTCTTTTCTGATTCTAGAATCATTTCCTGAATGAAAAATGCTTTGAATTAATAAAGTATCTTCCTTCTGATATTATTTTTATGAATTATTTAAAAATGTAGACATGTAATCTCAAAATTTTGTTTATAGTTGAAATAGTTTTAGTAAAATGAGGTCACAAATTTATCGTTTTTGTAGCATACCGTCTGAATGATGAAAGAAAGATGGCGACATTTCAGACATAATTAAGATTCATACTGAATGATGGGATGTCTGTTATGTCTGAAATAAAATAAGAAATAAATAAATTTCAAAAAAAAAAAATTACAAAATTTACAAAATGCTGGATTTTTTTCTCAAAAGTATAATTGATTAACATAGAAACAACGAACAATTTATTCATACACTTGAAAATGACACGACTAAGAGGAAATAATATGAATAAATAGGAAAGAGGAAATAATAATTATGTCTGAAATAAAATAAAAAATAAATAAATTTCAAAATATATTTAACAAAATTTACAAAATGCTGGATTTTTTCTCAAAAGTGTAATTGATTAATATACGAAACAACGAACAATTTATTCATACACTTCAAAAGCGACACAACTTAGAGGAAATAATAAGAATTCATATAACCCCAAATTATCTCTGAATATATAATTGAAACACATTCTTATTATTTCCTCTTAGCAAAATCATCAAAAATCATTTTGTAATCGATAAATATTCTTTATATTTCATCGCTGCAAAGCATATGAAAAATAAATAAAAATTAAATGTCTGAAATTGTAAGAAATAAAGTATTTGAAACTATTTCGGCAAATCAAATTTGGCGAGCATTTCAGTTGAGTGTTCAATCAAACATTTATCTGTGATTCAAGAGATTAAGCCACTTCAATTAATTTTCATCGCTCCTTTTAAAGAAAAAAAAAGACATTAAATGTCGGATACTGATTCAGATCACGAATTTAATTTATACCGTAAGTACTATAAAGAGAAAGAAAGGTGGCGCAGTGATTTCTAAGCGATAAAACAAAAGCGACGACATTAAAAATCATTCGTGATTTAATGTTTCATTTTAAGTGCTCTAGTTCATAGACAAATCAATTACTTCCGAGTTATCCATTAAAAAGCAGAGCTGTGTTCAATTCCATGTTCGTTTAAATTGACGACTCGAATTATTTCTTTTCACGACAGATGGTGATATCTGAACATACTTTTCATTCGCCTTCAATTTCCGATAGTAATTGAAACTTCCGAACTTTTTTTTTCTTTTTTTCTTACTGGAAGTTTATTTAATCTTTTTTATTAAATTACTAATAATATTAAGGTTTCATTCATTCAAATCTAATTATGGCATAGTTAAAAAAGTTATGTGTTTAAATATGCTTTCTTAGATTGTTGATTAGGAGAAAGCTATATCCTAAGGAATATTTAGTATGATTAGGAGTATTTAGGAAGAGTACTGATTAGGAGTATTTTTTACAATTAAGTGCACGGAAATTTTGTAATAGTTAAGCTCTAATTTAGACCCAAGTTGAATTATGAAATAACTTTAGGAAGACATTTTAAAAAAGCTTTTCACATTATAAATAAGAACAATACACAATTTCCTATATTAAATTAACAAATATAAGCAAGAGGAAATGATTAAATAAAAATTAAAGTTTAGTTAAATTAACGACCCGATATTTTAAAGCAATACACGAGAAATTTGGGGTTGGACATCCTGATTCTGAACCTCGGTCAGATGACGAAGACAGCACCTGAGGTGGCATCCCCTTTCCAAACTTCCACATCAGTTGGAAGACATTTGAAATCGACGGATTTAACACGCTCCAGACATTTTAAACGGTTTCTTCTGTAGAATTAGACCTCAACCTCACGAAACCTTTCGTTCCCTTTGGTAGAGACCTCAAAAACTGGCCACAGCAGCATTGAATGTAAAAATAAATGATTATAAATTATGATTTATGTTGATGTTGAGGCTTATCCCATCTTGTTGACAATAAAATCAAACCAGTCCGAACGCCTTCAAACAATGTAACATTGCCTCAGGAATCGAGAACAGTTGGCCTTTATTGAAAACGATGCAGTTTAATATGTGGGCATGAGTAGCTTGAGTCGCATTGTATTTTGGGCATATGGAATAAGCTCCATTAGGATTTATAATAAGCTGTTTTTTTTTTGCACAATACGGAATATGAATGTTAAAAACGTTTCTTCATGTATTTGATTTAGAGAGAAAAGTTTCTACAACGTAGAAAATGAAAGCTTGGATTGAGTTTAAATGTTAAGAAGATAGATTTTAAATTTAATGGTAATGGGAATTTGAATGTAAAAATTATTCTCATTCATAAACTAAATAAAGCACTTTTACTTAATTAACTGTTTTCTCCTCAATATTTAATTTATTTTATAACTTAATGTAAACAAGCAACTTTAAATTAATAAAAATCAATATCCATTTCTAGCAATTAATGCATTTAATTAACCTAATTGGACTAAATAATAATTAAATTCCTAAACTTATTGTAATCCCACTGATAATTTATTTTCTAGTTTGAAAAGAGTTTTCTGTTTTCGTAGCTCACAAATGCGTGAAATTTGACAATTCTATCATAATATCTGTCTGAGTAAAGAAAATGAATAAAAAATTAAAGCTCTGAGAACGTGATACATATGCAAATAAATAAAAGTATAAAAAAATTAGTCTTTCCCTATTCTATGATTGTAATTAAATAAGGAATAGCAGAAACATAAAATAATTAGTCATCTTACACCGTATGGTTATAATTAGGAAGCAAATCATAAAATCTCATCCAACGAATAATGATATCTTATTACTTTTCTTCTTCCCTACCACCTGTGTTCCCTTTCTGATTGATGATGGTGTTTCTTCACTCTAGACATGTCTAGTAAAATGAACCTAGACGTGATTTTATTTGCCTTTGCTAGACAAGATTTTTCTGTATCTCATTCTGTTTTCTTCTCTTTGATGCACGAAATGATTCAGACTAAAAGGTATGTATTAGTACATGAAAGCTATTTTATGGTAAAACAGGAATTGATTTCGGCTAATCAGAAATAAAATAGCAAAAGCAAAATTTCAAGATCAGACATCAGTCAGACTCGATACAAGGTTTCATCTTGCAAAACGTTTGTGAAAAAAGAATATTTTTTCCCAGGAAGCATCCAAATTTTATTAGAAGCTGTACATTTATTTTTGGTTATTTCTCATTGCTTGTTTTATAGGTTTAAAATTGAAGTTACCAATAAGTCCTAGTTGATGATATTTTCATTTGAAATTCATCAAAAGCCTTCATTCATGGTTGCTTTAAGTGAAATTAAGACTTCACGCTGGCCTGATTTTAAGGTATCGGCTTTGGGATCGGAGGGTTGCAGGTTTGAGGCCCTATTCCATCAACGAACCGCCTTGTAAGCGGGTATGGTGCACGTTAAATACATTAGGTCAAACGACTTCCAGTTGCTGTGGTGTGGAAGTTTGGAGAGGGAATGCCAGCTCAGGTATTATCCTCATCATTTGACGATGATTCAAAGTGATGATGTCAGTCCCAAAATAGGTAGTGTTGCTTCCAAACGGGACGTTGATATTACTAAACTAATAAAATAAAATTTTTCATCATGTGTTTGGTCAATCATGAAATTTGAAATAATTACCTAAATTGTGTATAAAAAGATTTTTATAAATTGTCTATTAGCTGCCATTTTTTAATTAATTAAATGAAATGATTGCATACATGTTTATAAAAATTTTATTTTGACACATAGTATTTTTTTATAATAACTTGTTTAAAAAAAATAAGAATAAATAACATTAATTAATGGTTAAATTGATCTTACACATTAACAAAGAAAGGATTGAAATCAACTCTTGGAAAGTATTGTTGAAAGACTGATATATAAGTGTGCTATATTTATAAGTGTTTATAAATAACATTTTGAATAAAAAAGTAATTTTGGTGGAATTAAGATCACATAAAAATATTATTCCAGTAATGAACACAAAAGTTTTATACAAGATTTATACTAATTTTAAATAGAAGGTAATGCATTTCATTAAAACATAAATGTTTGCTCTTTTCTTCAATAGATATTATAAAGTAATAAATCTTTTAAAATATTTATAAATAAAGCAATATTAAAATTTTGAAGTTTAACAAAATTCAGCTTTTTATAATTATTAGATAATGTTTCATTATGCATGCAAACATAATTGATAAAAGTTTCCAAAAATTGAAATAAATTGGATTATAAAATGTATAATAATTATAATATCTTATAAATAAAATATTTACTTTCATTTTCATCTTGAAGATAGAAATATGGAAATGAATTAATAATTTTAAACACTCTTTTACAGATAGTCTTTCACAATTTTAGATATATTTGCAAAACATAAATTTTCCATTTTGAAAACTTTACATTTGGGAATTTCTAAAGCAATTACAATGAGAAAAAACAGTTCTTATTATACATCTTATAAAAGTTTGTAAGATTGTAAAGAATTAATTCTGAGAAATTATATTTGTCACTAATAAATTCACTAATTTCAAGAAATTACTACTCATTTTAAACATAAAACTATTATTATTCCTCAATACAAAAGTATGATACAACTTACTAAATTTCCCCACAATTTTTAACATAATAAACTAATTTAATATAGGACATACATATTTTTAACATAAGGACATACATATACATAGACATATTTTTATTACCACAATTTAGCAAAATACATTTTGCCTCATTAACATTAAACACGCAATTTTTAGGAAATGCTCTTTACTACAGTTAAGTAAGAACTCATGATAATATGTTTCATAGATAACACTCATTCTGATATTTAAGTTAATAAAATAATTTTATGGAAGTATGACTCGAGATTCCTAATCTTAATTCAATTGTTGATGTCCTTTTTTCAATCAATCGGCATTTCTATTAAATATGCGAACATTAAACGTATCCTTAATGCATCCATATGTGATAATATCCATTTCAAATTTTAATTTTCGATATAATTTCTAATCTGAAATAAAAATTTTAAAATACATAACCATTATTCCCGATAAAAAATTTAAAATGGACCGTTCCTCAACAAAGGAAAAGAGACATGGAATGGATTTCTTAATCCCATATCAAAAGAGAAATCACTACAATGTATCAGCTATTCATTGTTTCATTTCGGCAGATCAGAGCTCTGAATCGAAAAGAGAAATCAATTACTGTCCATTTATCCATTAAATTCGGACATATATGCTCAGATTACATTCGATTCATTTCATTTGAGATAATGCTCTCGAAATTAAATTCTCTATCTTTCTTATTTTGTTACAGGCTGTTAAAAGATGTTCCTATTCAGATGCTTCCAACTTGGAATCGTAATCTCCGAATCTGAGAGTTTTACGCATTTGTTGCTAAAACTGTAGCTTTACATAAGAACAATCCAGTTAGTTTATAATTGTTAAGAATTTATTTTATTATTTATGATTTTCATTTGCTTGGTTCATTTGTCGAATCTTTATTTCCCAACAAACACCCAGCTCTACGCCCTTTCTTTAATAAAGAAACTCTAGAAGGTTTCTAAGATTGGATAAAAAGCGAAGTACATAAGCCATTTGCAAAAAAAAAAATGATTAATAAGTTATATTTTATTGTATATTTTGGTTGATTTACTCTGAAGGAGCAATTTTATTAATGTTCCGAAACTGAAAAAATGACCTGAAAGAAAGAAATAGGATATTAAAAGACTGCTTAGTTAGAGTGAATTAATGGAATAAATCGGAAGTGAATTAAACGATTAGATAAATAGAGAGTGAATTTCGTAGAATTGAAGAAACACTATTTTTTTGGAGTGAAGGAATATTATTGCTCTCGTGATAGATGGAATTAATATTTCAGGAATGGTTGTTTTACGTCATTTTCGATTATCTCTTTTCGATATTTTCGTCAAAGTGCATTACATAATTATCTATCTCTTTTAAAAGACTAGGGCAGGCATATACTTAATGAATTAATATAAAATTAGCTATTTTGTGTTAATATTTGAAAAAAATTAATATTTTCTGTGTTAGAAGTTGAGTGTTGCGATTGGGAATTTGGAACATAGTGTAAACGTTTACAGTTTATTTGTTCCTTTTGTAAATCTATTTTATATTCGTGTTTAATTCGGTCAGCTACTTTTAAATTTTTTAAAATTTTCATCATTTGTTTTTGTAGATGGAATGTTTTGCCTTTAAAGGTTTTGTTTCAGCTTTTGTTAGCTCTTTCGTTTCCCCCTTTCCCCCTTTTTATCTGAGAATCCTCGGGAGAACGCTTAGGAATCCCTATTTTTGCTTTATTCATTGCCTATGCGATTTCAAGCTTCAAAACACCCTCCTTACCAAAATTACATCATGCTCTTTCATGTTGAAAGCGATAAATCGTCAGTTTGTTGTCTAGTCGTTTTGAGGTGTTAACAATTTGATATCAACGTATTTTGAGGTTTTTACAACTTGTTGCCTATACATTTTGAGGCTTCAAAAATTAGAAACAAAACAATATCATACCTCCACAGGATAATAGGACCAATGATATTTTTTTCAGTAACATATTTATTTTTATTTCCTCTTCTAATGTAGTGTAATTAAAATTAAACGTTAAACAAAATTAAAATTAGAATAAAATCCATTCGATTCATTTGCATTTTTTTTTGAAAATAAAATATTTTCCTCACAAAGGTGGAATTAGGAATAAGATGTGTCTAAACAGGGCGTATTACGAGATTCTTCATTTTGTATAATTGTTATATAGTCGTCGTTTTAATTCATATTTAACATAACATATTAATTATTTACTAGACTATCTTTTAATTTAGTAAATCAGTAAAACAACATATCTTTATTTATTTTCGTACCTTCACGACTCTGGGTTTCGAAGATTTCCCTTTTGTCAATAATATATATATATATATATATA
>JAPMOQ010062736.1:107742-132991 GCA_026543055.1 Argiope trifasciata
ATATATATATATATAAAGAGTTTATTTTATGTTTGAAGACATATATATTATTTCAACTAATTTTAAGGCTTGTCATAGGCATGTAAATGAGATCACTGAATTTATCTCTGCCCATATTTGTGCTCGATCAATAACAAAAACAAGTAATATAAGAAAAATGCCTACTCAGGTCAAAAAAGAAAAACTTTATCTTAGTTACTTTTTCATTCAATCATTAAAATTAATATAAATATGTGTATATATATGGCATAATCACAATATTGAGTGCCGGCGTCCTGGAATAAGGGTAGAGAGTCTTCCCCGTGATCTGGGTGTCTCAGGTTCAAATCCCGGTTCGGGCATGGTTGTTCTGCTTCCTATCTGTGAGATGTATGGATGTGATACTCCTGTAAAAAGAGGTTGGGCAAGCGAATGTGTGTGTTACCTTTATTTGAGCTAGAAGTCAAACCTCTGCCCTCAGAATGCTAGGGGGGCCTTACCCTCAGAAGCTACTGCACCCCCTTTCCGCGGAAACACGGGCGCGACATCATCATCACAATATTGAGAGTCAAAATAGAATGCGACTTTCTTTGCAATTTTCTTTTCTAAATATGGCGTTGGACAATTATTTTTGTTTGTTCCTATTTATTCAGTTTATAATATTTTTTTTTCTGATTTATGAAGTAGATGGTGGTTTATAATTTCTCACTGTAAAAATTAAAAATTGTATTCTTTACATTCGCGTGAAAAATACTGAACTGATCGTATTATTCACATTCGTGTGAAAAATACTGAACTGATCGTATTTTACTGATTGAACTACTACTTGTTGAGCTGAGGTTTCATTACAAACTGCTAAAACTCTATTTAAATTATTAAAACGTAATTAAATTTTATTAATGAATTAATATTGGAAAGCAAAACTGTATAAACATCGAGTACCATCCACTATAAGTTAAAAAATATATATATATTTGAACTCGAGTGGATGAATAAAAGGTATTTTATTAACGATTGAAAATTTGAACAAGATATATAAATAAATATATATAGGGAGAATGTGAAGTATTAACATCGAGTAATAATATATAATAGGAATTGAAAATAATTCATTGGAATCCCCTTTTAATCTTTATCCGTATCATTAATTTCTGAAACACAGTATTTATAGACATGAAAATGGTTTCTAGTAGCAAAAACAATTTTGTGCAAATAAGACAGACCGTGGTTCACTTTTGAATTATCATTTTAGTCTCGAAAACTGTACACGTGTAAATGATTGATAAAAGTTAAAGAAAAATATTGATTTAATTTTAAAAAGATTCTTTATGAACATTAACATTGAGAACTTAACACTTAAAATGCGTTCTTGTTTATTTACATTGTGATGTCAAGAGAATTTTAATTCAAGGTGAATATGCAGTGCGGCGAATAAATGATCCTATGCTTACTTATTCCTCTGAAGATATAGGGCCGTGGTGGCCTGGTGGTAAGGTCTCAGCTTCGGTTTCAGGTTCGAGACTCGATTCCTCCGAAGAACAGTCGTGTGAGGGGGTCACTTGCACGTTAAATCTGTCAGGCCGAAAGTCCTCCCGCTGGTGTGGTGGGGAGAGGGGAGTGCCAGTTCAGGTGTCGTCCTTGTCATTTGATCGTGGTTCAAAATTACGAGATCCGTCCCAAAATAGCCCTCATGTTTCTTTAAAACGGGACGTTAATATAACTAAACTAAACTAATCCTCTTAAGATATCTCAAACAGAAGATATATGCTACTTTACTGCCAACATTGTCAGAATTTTGACGATATTTTGCTCTTGTTTGATTTTTTAGCATACTACGATATCTGTTGAGATGACAGTGGTCTTTAAAATAAGCAAAAATAGACGCAAAAGTTTCATCGGTTCATTATCAAAGTATAAATTTATATTCAACCAAAATAATGTTAAAAATATTCAATATACTATTCAATAAAATAACCATTTGAAGGGGTAAAAGAAAAAAGTACATTTTTATGAGAATTTTCTCAAACTGATATCGTAATTAGATTTAAATACCTTTAAAATCCTAAATGTATATTAATTTCGGATGAAATTAAATCAAATTGCTAATAAAGATTTCGCTGAAACATTAACAGAAAGTGGGGTATGCATTTTATATTTCGAGTTCTTTTAGATACTTAAAAGTTAGTTTTTGTTCAAAAAAACATAAAATTCCTATGCATAAAACTAATTATAAAAAATTTGAATTTAATTGGAATTACAAAATCTTACACACTTTTGTTGCAAATAAATTTACATTGGTTAATGAAACATAATTGAAAAAATTAAAAATTAAGTCCCTTGGGATATTTTGGAATTTTAAGAAAGTGTATCTTAGAAAGTGAAGAATAATGAAGAATAAAAGAATAAATTATAGAAAGTGAAGAATAATTTTTAAGAATAACGTATTTTAATTTAAAATGTTTTTTAAGGATTTTGCTGTATTTGTATTTTACTACATGATCATAAAAAATTTAATTATAATAAATGAATAATTCTCAAAAGTGTATATTATAATCCACCTTCCCCTTCAAAAGTGCGCAAACTGAAGATGAAAGAATGATTTAAATATGTATTGTAGGTGGTGGAGAACAATGAGATTCATGGTGTCTTGCGATGCCTTTTTAAGGAGCTTAACCAACTAAACTAATTAAATAAGTTGTTTTTCTCCTTCTTTATTTATAATTTCAAAAATTCCAAACACAATAAGCAGTTTGAGAATTTTGTTATTAACCTCCATATGCACCATAATTTCTACTTTTTTGGTTTGTTAGCAATGAGAACGAAATGTCCCATATCTTTGTAATTGATATTTACCTATTATCGTGTATAGTATTTGAGAAAGGAACTCAAACTGCAGAATTTTCCTAAAGATGGTGTAGTAACTTGCTTCATAATGTAATTTATAACAGTTTTACTATACGTGCACACGTCCTTCATAACTACATATGCTACAGTTCAAAGGTTAAATGGACAAGGTGTGTGTACCTTATCTAAAGCAGTTATTAGATTATTATAAATATATTTGAAAATGTTTTATGCAAAATTTACTTAGCCCAGAAAAATTGCTTTGAATTTATTTTTTTTAACTTTTGAATTAGTTTAAGGAGGATGTTAAATTCTGCTAAAAAGTTGGCTATTTTTCTGCCATGTTACATTAAAATATTTTTCGCATGTTTGGAAAGACTTAATATATATTTTTGGAGTTGATATACGTAACAATATGCTTATATTTTTATATAATTGTTGCATATAATCTTGAATTTTATTTAGACTGAAGTTCCTGTTTGATTTCGAGATATATTTTTGATAAATAAGATGAAAATATTTGTAAGTAAAAAATACCCTACAAAATTTAGATAACTCATTAAACGCTACAAATAAAAAATGTAAAAAAAAGGTTATTTTCACAGATTTATGCAATCATACAAAAATTTTCAAATTCTTATTCCAAGCAACAAAATGCAACATGCAATATAAATGTATTCCCATGAGGGAAAATGATTGTTTTTTTTTTATTTTAAAAGTTAAAAAAAAAAACACCATGACCGTGTTAGGTATATTTATAGTACAATTCATTAAAGTGGAAAGTAACCAATAATCCCTATGCTAAGGCTCTGAACCCTCAATAATAAATATAATATCAGAATAATAAACGAAATTTTATGGTTAGTTAATGATGATAAACGCATTAACCACATAGGAGAGCATTTCAAACATATGAAAAAAAATTTCACTTAGATAATTAATTGTACTTGTATAATAGTTTTTGCAAAAGAGGCATTATTATATATGTGCTTTGTACAAGTAAAACGTTCATTATAGACAAATTGCTTTGAGTTTAATTTGCATAAATATAGGAAAAAGATGATAAAAACGAAACAATAAAATAGTGATGCCTGAAATAAACTTAACGGGGAGAGTTTAAGTAAATAAAAATGAAGTGCAATTGACAAATTAAAAAATATATAATTGGATTCGAATAAGGCTAGAATCCAGTTTGTATGGTTAGTAATTATTTAGTTGTATTATTATATTAAGAAACACGATATTATTTTATTAATATAAAGTCTTAAATGATTATATTAATATAAAGTCTTATGCTGATTGCAATTTTGAAATGCATTTTTTTTATTTCATGGAGCAATGCTAGATATAATAAATAATAAATTATACGGATTGCATGAATATATGAAGCATAAAATTTATCTGAATGGCATTGTCTTAAATGTGGAAAAATATCTATAGATACTATAGAATAGTTTTAAGATATTAATATTTTATCTTTGAAAATTTAAATACTGGTTATAATTAAATCTATTTATACTGAAAAGTATGTTTTTTGACTATTTGATGCATGAATTTTTTTAAAAACAACAATCTCTATATGATATTTTAAATAACAAATGTTATTATAAGGATCGTATATATAATACTTTTGAATAATACTGACAGTTTTACAATATAATTTTTAATATAACTTGATTTAATGATGATTTAATTACTGTTATTACTTAGTATTTTCTGAAAATTATAAACATTATCTTTTTTAAATATAGGGTGTGCCAGAGAATCTTACTTATTTGAAAAAACTCCCAAGCGGTGAGTTGGGTAGGTAGAGGAATGATACATAGCGCTACTGAAGGGAAAAGACCCCAAGTTTGCTTCCCTTTCTAATCTGTTGATACAATGTTCTTGTCTAGAGAACAGCGGGCCTTCGCCGCCGAGAGCTTTTTTTCTCACTTGTTGCTAAGCAACGTGCTTTTGAAACTCCTCCTCACAGACCCGTTTCTAACTGTAATTCGAATCTGTTGTGGGTTAATTTGTTTTGACAGTGTCGCTGAACGCAGAAATTGACATCAATGGGCCACCAGAACTCCGGAAAATGTTGAAAGAATAAGACAGTCAGTTCTGCGTTCTCCCCGGCGTTCGGCTCGCAAAGGGGCACATGCTCTGAGAATTTCTGGAGCCGCGGTGGCCTGGTGGTAAGGTCTCGGCTTCGGAACCGGAGGGTTTCAGGTTCGAGTGTTCAGGTTCCGATATGTGAGGGGGTCTCTTGCAAGTTAAGTCTGTCAGGCTAAACGCCCTCCCGCTGGTGTGGTGTGGTGTGGTGTGGAGAGTAATGCTGTCGTCCTAGTCATCTGATCTTAGTTCAAAATTACGAGGTCCGTCCCAAATTAGCCCTCGTGTTGCTTTAAACGGGAGGTTGATATAACTAAACTAAACTGAGAATTTCTGACACATCTCTTCGATGAATTCTCCATAAAGACCTTCAATTTCATCTCCATAAATTGGATGTTGTGAAAGAATTAACCGAACACGATTTTGTTGCCCGTTAAAATGCATGTAAAATGCTGCTTGACAACCTACCTAATGTCGCGGTCCTTTTTTTTCAGTGACAAGGCTCACTTTGAAATCCCTGGTTTATGTCGATCGACCACGGTCAATAACTCACTTCAAGAACAACACTCGCGACGCCATTACCAAAATACCGATTGATATGCTTCTAAAACTTCCACGAACTTCAAAAATTGACATAATTAGTATATGCGCAATGGAAGTCGCCATTTAAAGTATGTCATTTTCAAAACTGTATGGAAAAAATTGCGATATTGTATTTTCAAAAAAAAAAAAAAAAAGAATTAAAACATAACTGAAGTACTTTTTTTATTGACCTTTCAAATAAGTAAGTTTCTCTGGCACACCCTGCATATTAGAAAAGAAAAATATCGACTACAGATGCAGATACTTTTACTGCTTCATTTTTATTATGAAATGACATTGCAATCCATTAGAATTAAGTAATATCTTGCTCTGTCAAAATTATTGTCATTTAATTATAAGAAACTTTATACCTGATATCGCCAATTAAATTTTCATAATATATATATATATATATATATATATATATATATATATATACATTCTGTTTCAAGAAATTATTGTGACCTATTGGTCTTTTTTTTAAATAATCATTTTTTTTATATTCCCTTTATTTATAAGGGTTTAATTAGAATCATATCATGTGTCATTGTTTCAGTTTTTCATTGACCAGCAACGTACAATTTTTATAAACAAAAAAGATATACCAATTAGTATTGATGAAATGCAAATTTTTATCTCAAAATATCCTTTTAAAAGTTTTAAGATTTAATATTAATCAGCATTTGTGTACATTTAAAAAAAAAATTGACATATATATCATGACTAATTATACCATCAACCATCTGGCTGTGAATAATGAAGTAATCTCCGGCTCCAATATACCATAAATAGAAGTAAAAATAATTTTCTGCCTACAAGGCTCTTCAAATTATAAAGAACAATAGGAACGAATTTTAATATGCTGCTTCACCACAAGTGTTGTCATTATAGTAATCAAATAACTTCAAAATGCACATTCTTCAAAAATGTCTACTAAAAATAATTTATTTTATCATCAAACAAAAACTATTTTTGAACACAATCTTTAGATATTTTTCAGAAAATAATCAATTAAGTAATCATTCTAAGCTGAACACGACGTGAATACTGTAAAAATCAACTATGAAAAGATAACTATTCTCCTTTTATGAATTTTGATAATCTTTAGCTTAATTAAATATTTGGAAGTTGATAAGATAAAAAAAAATGTTTGATCTTTCATCTTAACTATATCAATATAAATAAAATATTACTATGGAACAATTAGTGATTGAAAAATTCATTAATTTTTCATCACTGAAGAGAAGTAAAACAATGGATTCATTATTATTGCATAATTATCATCAAAAGTAGCCGATAATTAGAGAATATTGAACTAAAATAAGAAGTAATTTCTGGCAAAATTTATAAAAATCGAATTTCAGAGAAAGGCTAATGCATCATCGTTTGTCCAAAATCCTTGTTATGAGAGTTATGCATTTTTCTTGGATCTAATTACTTTAATGTTAAAACAAAACTGAATCTAAAAAATTAAAAATGTAGATTAATTCAATATAAAATATAAAGGAAGGTTCTCTTTAATTCAAAATATTGTATTATGTGTTAAACTTGATTCATTTTTAACAATTTTATAAATCACTACAATTAATGTACAAATAAATTGGAGAAATAAGATAATGAGAGTTTTGTAGCAAACTTTGTACCACATTTTGAAATAAAAAGCAATATTGTTAGAAATAAATTACATGAAAATAAAATTGCTATCACTAAAAAGCAGGTTTTGATTTAAGCTCGTAGTGAGGTTTCAGAGAAAAATTATTTCCTTTTTTCTATAATTTGCTTCGAAATCTTTGAAGGAAATTCTTAATTCATTTTTATCTACTCTTCTATGCATATACTACACAAAAAAAATAACAAAGTTTATTACCTATATTCAGCATTTCTGATAATCATGAACCGTTGAGAATGTATTACAATGAAAAGTTTTAACATTTTTTTTGTCATTTTCTCATACATCTCAAAAGCCAATTTATTGATGACTTCCAAACTACAAGTGCTGTAATTTCCTAGATACTTAAAAAATACTCTTTTGCTAGATTACAAAATATAAAACTTATTCTGTTTCTATTATTTTTGTCATCGTTCTAGTTTTTAATTTATTAGTACATGCATTATTTGGCATGACAATTTTGTTACATTCGCTTCCATTGGCATTAGGGTAATGGAAACTATAAAAATGTTCAATCAATTAAAAGTTTAAAGCTAACTCATAAAATTAACTCATTTTTTTACTCAAAATGTATCACTAACTCATTAGATATTCTTATTAAAAACACACATGAATAGAAATTTTCAGATCCGATTCAATCATTAAATGATATGAAGATCATCTTCAAAACTCATAAGTTTCAAACATTAAAAATATCAATTTCATTATAAGTGTGTCAAAATATAAACAGTATAACCAACTGTACACAAATATTTACTTAAAAATTCTGAAAACATCGTCAATAATTTATGCAAAACAGGGAAACATGTTGCATAAAGATTATTGCTTCTTTATTAACTGTTTTGATCTAGTTAAAAGAGAACGATTAAAAATAAACCTAAGCGGATAAAGTGTTCTAACTAAATAAAAAGAATTTATTAACTAAGAAATAAAGATGACATTAGTGGCACACATGGGCATGGAGAGCATTACATAAACATGAGAAAAAAGTTTACAAGGGAAGCAGACAATTAATGTGAATCTTAGTTTAATAGTGAGTAAAAACCCCATCAGAATTATTGGAAATGACCCTGGATAGTTCGATGCATCGTTACCCAATCTAAGTGTCATTTAGGAGTTACTGCAGAGTTAAATGGTGTAATTTTCGCAGTTTCAGTGCTTTTTAAGACGTCAGGCGACATAAACTAAGAGTCTCGATTTTCATAATTGATATAAACGACCCTGATTTCTTTATGCATCAAAAGAGAGTGTAGGTCATTCTGGTAATACGTTATAACCATGTTTTCCTCAAGAAACATGTTATAAATGCAGCAATTTTTAGGATCTGGGACATCATTATTTAATCGCGTCTTTTTCTAGTGATTATTATTAGTTTCAGTAAGGTCTGGATTTTAAAGTTTAATATTAAATTTATTGCGACCTTACTTCTTTGTATTTTTCTATTTTCAAGCGTGTAAAATTGTATATTTATGTTATATAGCTTTTTACGTTTTGTTCATAATAAGTGTTTTGCCCTCATTTTCCCTTAAAATTAACTTATCATTTGTGTTCAGCATACGATTAGCATAACACACTTTTTTTAAAGCTTGTGTGCCTGCGATAATCACTGTTTTTAGAATCTGGTACCTAAGTTTCTAATCGAGTCTTTTTCTAGTGATTATTATTAGTTTCAGTAAGATCTGAACTTTAATATTAAATTTGTTGCTACCTTACTTCTTTGCATTTTTTCTATTTTTAAACCGGCAAAATTTTTTATTTATGTTACATAGCTTTTTAAGTTTTGTTCATAATAAGTGTTTTACCCTCATTTCCCCTTAAAATTAACTTATCAATTTTACGCAGCATACAATTATCGAATCAAATTTTTTAAAGCCAGTATGATTGCGGTAATCACTGATGGTATATAGTATTTAGATAACATCCAAAATCTGTTCCATACATTTATTGTGAAAAGTTCAATTAATAACAAATAACGGCGTTTTATTCTAATCGAGACACAGTACGAGGCATTCAAAATAACAGAACGTCTAGCAAACAGCAAAGCACAAGTTGAAAAACCAATAACAAACAATCGTTAACATCACAAACTACTCAGAGAGGAAATCTAACTGTTAACGTATCGACTCGACTATTTACTCAATTTGATTCCGGATATATGAATTTCATAGCCTTCGAGACGGAGTATCGAATACTTTAGATTCCAATTGTTTGCAAAATTCTTGAATATTTTGGACTTTTTTACCGAAATCAACATATTCTTCTCTCAATGGTTTACAAATTTGTCATTATGGCTGAGGCTGAATGATCTCATATTCATTACCATGTCTGTAAAGCTAATTTCCTTTTCAGAAGACTCATTACACTAAAAAACAACATTACAAGTTAGTAAATATCGCAGAGAAAAATCCCATTCATAAATATATATTTACAATATGGCTCACTTAATTTTATTCATATAACTTTTTAAAATTTTGAAGAATCAAGTTCATATGCACATTAATTGAAAATTCGGTAAAATTTACTCTTTTATCTGAGATGATTCGAAATGTTACATTCATATTAAATCATGTTAAATTGTATCATTTTTGAATAATATTAGTAAGAGCAAAACAAGTTTAACACAATTGTGTTATTTCTATCTTGCATTTCTAAGTATTTTCTATTTATTATAAAACTGGGAAATTTTTGACACACTTTCAATCTTCTTAAAACACTTAAAAATAACTAAAATTTTGCTGTAGTTTTTTGGAACTATTATCTGAAATTTATTGATCTTGCTCACTCCTAAATGATTTTGTAAGAACTAATGAAGCACAAAATTGTTCAGAATCACTTGTTTATTTTTGTTTTCCTGTAACATAGAAAAACAAACCGGGAATTGGTTCACTTTCTTATTTTTTTCTCTTACAGGATATTTTACGGACGATCTCTCTTTTTTCAAGCAACTAGAAATATAATCTGAAAAAAAAGCAAAAACTAACTCTTTATGGGAAGAAAGTACTAGAAATTACCAAATTACTTTAATTATCCCATTTAATGTCTAAGTTTATTGCACCATTAATTCTTTTTGCTTTTAAAAATGATTTCAAATAACTAATTAATACAACTTGTAAATGCATATTAAGAATAGAACAGAATTCAATATAGGTCAGAGTGTAAAATTATTCTAAACAAATTTTCAAACTTTCTGTGGCAAATTCATAGCAGATAATGATGGTTTTAATAATATAATCTGAAAGAGTTATTATTTATTATGGCTTGTAATATTAACTAAAGTTAAGTAATAAAAAATTAAGATATGTTTGCAATTTGTTTTCAATGCTCAATTTATGTTTATCACCGTTGAAAAATTCAATAATATAGTTTTTTAGATCATATTGTTGCTAGATGTAGCTATACATAACATATACTTCAAAGTTTTTAATACACATATATCGGATTTAGATTAGAATTTAATCTATTCAAGAAGATTCAAGACAGATGACGTATATAGAATTTAGACATGGCAATTTTTAGAGTCTACAAGTATTTCACATTCTGTTCTCTTCACCAACCAAAATTATTATTCATTAAAAGGAAATGTGTTCGAGGAAGAAAATTACTCTGCAAATATTTTGTAAATAAATTCTGAAAGTTTCATACCTCTATTTAATCAGAATATTAAAAAAAGTTGATCAGAAAATCATTTTTCAAAAATTTATTGAAATGTCTCACATGTTATGAATAATAATAAATTTAAAAATTCAGCAGGAGTCCCCAAATATGATTTTATGGAAATATCTAAATATAGTTCTACCAGAAAGAAATGACAGTTTCAAATGATTTTCATAATTGACCAGACGATGAATTATTCAGATGACTATATTTATGGAAGCTGCAATTCATTTAGTTAAACAAGTTCAAGGATTTTGTTTGAAGAAGCTGATTGATGACGTAGATTCCTATTTGCTTCAAGCAGACAGTCGACTTCAAAAGATTGCTTTATGAGAAAGCATATTATGATGTCAATTGAATATTTTATTCCTCATTAAAATTAAAAACTTCGATTTCTTTGTCAGAATGAAAAGTCATACTTTATTTCGTTTCATCATGTGAAAACATGATTCTATGGTAAGAGTAGATTGATAGTGATTCCATCAGAGCCAAATAAATATAAGTTATGTCCATTAAATTTAAAGACTAAACAATCTTGAATACTGCCTTCACAAGTCTTATTACTAAAAAAAATTATTCCAATTTATATGCTTCGGATATTTGCAAAGAAATGTAAATAAAATTCTCATATATTGCAATAATAATTCCAACAATCGTTACATAAACATACATACAAACAGATGTATATTTATAAATAGAGAGATAAGTTGTTTAATGTAACATAATTGTATTACGTACTATACCATTGGAGTAAGCAGAAATATATTAGTCAAGAATGCTATAGAATTTTATTTGAAATCTATAGAAGAATGTATAATATATAAGTTCCAAATTTTACCTTTTTGTTAAAATAAAATTTTTGATTACCAGGTACTTCACTTTTTTTTATGATGCATTGGAAAAATTAAAAAAGCTGTCTATTAGTAAGGCTTTTTATATAGAGATTAATTTTTCACATAATTTTAATCATCAAAAAATTAAAACGTCGAATCAAAATAAAATAAAATTAACTAAACCCAAGCTAGTTAAAAAATTATCTGCAATTTTTAACTTGCCTTTTTTAAAAAATAAAATATTTTAAATAAGTTTCCACTTGAACATAAACTCTGATTTGATCACGTAAATAACATTCCTTTAGATAGGTGCAAATGTTTTCTACTAATAACTTGCATTTTCTAATGAAATTGTTCTTATGGCTGGCAATTTATGATTAATAGAATAAAGCATATTATGTAAGCTAATGGAAAATATTAATTTTCAGCATGATGTTTTTTTGAGTAAATTTTCATTCCATTTTTGAGCATTTTTATGCATTTAGTAAATTCTTTCCCTCTTATTTAACGTTTCAGAAAAAATAGTAAATTACTCAGAAATAAGTATCATACATTTTCAAACTTAAAAAAAAAAAAACATTTCTCTCAATCAAAGAAAGACGCACAATTGTTTTTGCTTTTTGTTTTTTCAATGCCTTTTACTAAAAATAGTATTTTATAACTTAAGATTATTTGATTCATTCACTGCATTTTCAGAGACAATAACTTAATCAATGGTCTATATTCAAGAAATTGATTATTTTAAACATTTGAAATCTAAATGATTTTTTTTCTTCAAAAATATATTTTTCTCTAGAGAAAAATAATTAAAGAAAACAATGCATTATAATTTACCGTTTGTGGAATACCATTTTAATAGAAGAATACCAAGATTTCTTGAAGATAAAGCAATACAATGACGGTTTTGAAATTGTTTAATTCAATCTTTTTTTTATCTTTTTGTTGAAAATAAATCGGACGAAAATAATTTTAATTTAATTGTTCCGAAAGAGGACGTTTGAATTTAATGTACTTCCTGCACTGATGATTAAATAATTTCATGAGCGTTAACTAAGGAAATAATTGAATCAATAACAGATGCAAAATAAAAATGTTTATTTTTTAAAAATTTATCTTTTGTGTAAATAAAAGATTAAATTCCAAAAATGAGTATTGCTAAGAATTTCTGAAAATTTTCATAAATTATAAAAGAGTATTTCTAAAGTATTACATACCTAAACTAATGAATTCACAAGATTTCCAGCTACATAATAATTTTTTCTGTATTATTAAATCTTGATGCCTGATTCTACAATATTGCTATGAAGCCATTTTTTTTTATTAAAATGATGAATAAAATCAGTTAAAAAGATACGATATATTCGATCATTATTGAATCAGATCTTGATATGGTATTATAAAGATCGGATTCCATAAGAGCTCAAGAAATTCCTGAAAAAGGTACTGTAAATGTTTATGGACTTATTGCATACTGGAAAACAGTTATTTTCAATATTTTTTGTAAATTTTCTCTACATAAGACTATTATCATTCGACTCCAATACAATTAAAGAATTTTGCCTTTTAATCATTTCTTGCTTGCCAGGAAATTTATTGAATTAAACGTTTCCATTCATGATATTTAAATATACCTTGCATATATTAATTTAATACAATTTCTTAACAAAAATTTGAATTGAGATGTAGAGAAATAATTAAAGAATCAACAATTAGATTTATTATTCTGACAAGGGAAAAAATGCAGTTTCTATTTTATTCATTATGAACAAAGACATCGGAACGTCTTCAAAAAATGAGACAAGTGATTTTAAATCATATTAATTTGATTATGCAATTTAGTATCGGAAAGGGAAGTGTGCAAAGTTAAAGAAGGATTCCGTATATTAAAATTAATTTAATGCAGATAGAGAAGTAACTAATCAAATCCATTTGTAATTGTTGGAATATTATTGGAGACTTTTTATTTTGACAACAAGGAATATTTTCATTTACGTTTAATTCTTTTAACTCTTTTTTGATAGATTCTACAGAATAAATAACAATTATTTCTATCAATAGAGAGGAAGATGCCAAAATTATTTGCATTTAACAATTAGAAAATGTATCGTTCAGCAATTTTTGCGCATCGCAATTTAAATTCTAATCATTTTTTTTTTCTATTTTGTTAAAAGAATATCCTGATTTTGTGTTGTTCCCTTGATTTCATCTACTTAAAGAATGTACTAAGCATTGTGTTTTAATTTCGTTGTATTTTGAAGAAAATCTAGTGTACAATTTTTACTTTTACATTTGATTTTACTTCCAATATATAGCAGATATATATACATGATCTTTTACCAAATTTCATTCTTTGAAAACTTATATATTGAAGGAGATATATTGAATTTGTTTTCTTCATTAACAAATTATTTGGAAGGAAACTCGCCTGTTAACTGACTTGATTCACTGTTAAATTTCGAGTGTGAGAATTCATCTTTTTGTGTCAATCTGAGTTATAATTTTCATGAACACTCGAATAACACGCCAAAGGGCAACTGGACACTTATATAGATCTAATTTTAATACAGATATGCAATTCTACTAATATACTACTAAACTTTATATGTAAAGAGCATATATTAAAACACAGTCATACATTTTCTTTGATTTTGAGTTATCGTTTTCATAAGTACTCAAATAAACATATAAAATGGATCAACTACTGACTAGATTGATCTTATTTTAATGCTGATATTTTCCAAATGTGAAGCCAAAATTTGTGTTTGATGATTGTTTCATAAAATTCATTCCTCCAATTTATTGGGCCAATGTGGCCTGGTGGTAAGGTCGCGGCTTCGGAACCGGAGGGTTTCAGGTTCGACACTCGATTCCACAGAAGAACCGTCATGTGAGGAGGTATCTTGCACGTTAAATCTGTCAGGCCAAATGTCCTCCCGCTGGTGCGGTGTGATGTGGTCGGGGAGGTGCCAGTTCAGGTCTCGTCCTCGACATCTGACAGTGGTTCAAAATTACGAGGTCCATCCCAAAATAGCTCTAGCGTTGCTTTAAAACAGGAAGTAAATATAACTAAACTAAAACTAAACTCATCCAATTTGTTTGGGTATTGACTAATTTCTACAAGAACACGAATAAAAATACCGTAAGACGATCATATCTCCCTTTGACCAAATTTTAACATCGATACTCATTTCTACTGATATAGCTGGGGTCTGGATAGCCTGGTTTAAAGGATTTGGATTCTAGTCTCTTAGCTTGAGATTCCGAACACCACCAGCTGAAGAATCTTCACTTGTTTGGTGACTGATGCTCTTATAAATCTGCCGTGGTCACAAAGTCCACCATGGCAAGAATAATACCACTGGGAGGTAACGGTTCAGTGGTGATCGTTTTCTGAATCAGGTTTTAATTATGATCTGTGGAAGAGGGAATGAAATGTATGAATGAAGTCCATAAATAGGCTTGTAAATCTTATGTAGCTGACTCCTACTCTTGGCCCTAGATGACGGTACTGAAAAAAAAGACCCACATTTCTGACTAAATCGCAATGGCTCTTTGGTCACCAGGTTTGACAATGATAAATGCCATTAGAAACAACAACTATTGTAACCATATGCTAAATTTCATTCAACTAAATCGATTAATTCTCGAGTTATCAGCCATATAAAATTATATGATATGCGTAAATAAGATCTTACACGGAGAAACAAACTTCATTTTGATACATTTTGCCGAAGCTGTAATTGCGATGTAGACCACATACCGAATATTATTTGATATTTTTAATCTTTTTTTTTATCTTTTTTACAGACAAAAAGAAAAAAAAATCTAGAACTGATTTTGACGAAATCAAAGAATGGAAAGTTGAGATTCATCAAAATATCTCCATTGATTTTATTTTTTAAAATATTCCCATATTTTTTCATTTGTTAGTTCGCATTCAGTAAAAAACAAATTTATATTTACAGAACTTACAAACAAAAATTTTTTTTGTCTCCCTTAGATGTAAAGGAAAGAAAATCGGCCACCTGAAACTTCAATTTAGAAAGTAATTTTCGATGTAGCAAAATGAGTACATTGCCAGATTTTGGTTGATTATTTGGACCTAGGGGAGCATCTTTTGTTTTTTGAAGAATTGATAAATCTGAAGGTTCAACTTCTGCTCTTGCCAGATAAGCCCTCTACAGTTTGTCTTTCTTTTTTCTTCGAAATATGCTTTTTTTAAAGAAAGATTAAAATATTTATTTAACAATGAAAATAATTAAATATAACAATGTACCTAATAAAAGGAGAGTCCAAAATAGTTTCCACTTCATCCATCTATAAAATATGCTGATGCTTTGAATTCCAATATTAGCTAAACAAATAAAAAATTTTAGTATTTAGAGCAGAGAGTACATTCTTATTAAGAAATGCATCATTTTTAATAAATTATAAAAGGAATGATTTCCAAAAAAGAGCATAATTAAATAAATATACATTTTTATATACATATACATTTTTATTTAACTTATATTTATTTTAGACATATTGGTGAAATATAACCTTTGCATGAAACTTTCATTTTTATGTTCAAAATTGATTGTGTAGCTATCCCAGGTAGATTATTTTAAATAGTTTATCCTTTATTTTGAATGACTACTGGCGTCAAAGAGTTAAATGTATATAAATTATGTACATGTATTGGTATTTTAAATACAATGAATGTTTTTTTTCTTTTTGATATGAAAGTTTATTTTAGTAAATTCATTAGAAATGCGTAGAAGACGTATCGAGTAGTTAATAAAAAGATCCACCAATTATCAATAACTACAAAATTTCTCAACTCAGATGCTGAATTACAACAGTTATCCTTGAAATTATACATTTTCTAAAACAATATATCCTCACCACTATTTATGTTTCCGTAAATATAGGTAAAGAAAAACATTTATTTTCATTTTTCAGAGCTATTATCCAATTTAAAGGCAAATCATGCATTTTAAACCAAAATATATATGAATTATTTGATGTGAAATAATTTAAAAGTGTGGTTGACATATTGCTTGTAAAATTCATATTATGGTATTCATAAAATTCAAGATTGAAGCTGGCTGCTAACTACACAGGTATTTCACAGCTGATGACTATCTACTTATGAAGTTGAAATCACAAACTAATACATTATCACTCATATAAACGAGAGAGATTCGAAATGTTGAAATTGGTAATTTCGGCATTGATGATCACTTTAGTATTTTAACTTAATCTTCTTATGCCGGAATACTTTTTCCAAGATCAGTTTTTTGCTCAACAGTGCGTTTTTTAAAGGAAAAACAATTTTCAATGAGAAATGGAATAACAATAAGGGAAAACAAAGCAAAATAGGTCGCGAAATATTCCACATATGCTCCATGTCCTTTCCCATATATTCACATTTAAATTGCTGCTTTGTTACTAAAAATATCGGACGAGTACTGTTTATTGAAAGCTGCTGCCATTTAACCAAACAATCAAAGTGCCAGGAACTTCAAATATTTAAAACTCGTAAGAGGTTGTTTTCATTAAATAAATTGTGAATAATTTCTGTTATATGAGCGCAACAAAAAAAAAATCAAAAAGTGTCGAATGTGAAAAATCGCCAAAAATGCAAATTTACTTCAAATTTAATGTTAATATTCGTCAAATTCAAATTATTCATTTTTCGATTTTGCTGACGTTTTGTTTACATTGGCGACATTTGTTTTGTCGTTTGGCGCCTTGACTCGCGTTTGGCTCACATTGACGACAATTTGCACTCGTATAACTGAAATGTGCCAAATTATGTATATATGTGTATTTAGTCGCATGATACGAATAGCTGATATTTATTAAGTACCCTTTACTTCTCCGTTGGCCCGACAATGCAGATATGACCTGGTTATCTTCAACGAATTCACTCACAATGATATTCTGATGCGGTGAAATTTGAAAGACAAAAATAAAAATTAGATGAATTTCAATTTTCTATATTAATACTAACATTATTCCGAACGGGTTTTCATTGCTAAACTAAAGAAATGCATTGACATGAGACTTTCATTATGAGATGCCCTGACGAAATTCCCTCAAAAGAAAAGAAGGGAAAAGTAACAAGAATGGGAGTTTTTTTATCAAATAATTATTTCAATCAATGTAATAATAAATATATGGTATTAATTTAGTAATATACATCATAATATACAATACGTATCTATGAAATCTGATTATTATATATATTTGACTCGTTTTTAAAAATATAATCATGCTTTTCTGCTTTTCCTAATAGCATACTAAAAAAGGAAATTTATATGTGAATGTTAAATATCTGATAATGATATTGTCCAAGGCCAAAATTATCTTTTAAATTTGTTAGGAGTGAATTCTTTATTGCATATTCAGTAATTGGGTAAGACTTTATTGTAATCTTAAATTTTAATGATATTAGTTGTGAATTATTTTATAAAATTAGGGCAAAGAAAAAATTAACTATTTTGTTTGATATCAGAATAAATTCAATTATATTAAAATATAAAAGTATTTTAATCTATAGTCAAATAAATGTATTGAACATAATTTGAGCACTTAAACCTTATTATATTATTTTGTAACTTCCGATTACAAAATTCTAAACCCGTTTTTTAAACTTCAGAGAGTAAAATATAATTTGAAAGAATGAAAATCGATTGAACATAAATATATTTATGTGTATTTGAATTCCACACTGAATTTAGTTTCCCTTCATCTTATTAGTCCACTGTGAATAAAAATAAAAAATTCTTCGAAAAATTTTAAAAATTAAGAACTGATAATACCATTTTTGGTTGGCATAACGTAAATCGCAGACTTTAAATATTTTCATTTCTAAAATAATATTTTTCTGTCGTTTAAGAATAATAAGAAAGTTAACAGAAGAATAAGGAATAGAAAACTCATCAGGACAACAATACCATTTCCTTCATGTTTAGAAGAGTACACTTAGGAGTTGAAGAATTATCCTTAAAAACACGTTAAAATGGTCTTCTAAACGTTGTTTAGTTTTATTCAATAAATTCTGATGATACCCATTTTTTGATTCAAAAGGAGGATTATTCTGGAAAATGACTTAGAATTTTTAAAAAAAAGTCGTTTATATCCCTTTCGGATTCTAGAGAGACAACATCACATCAGTTTAAAGAGATTTTAGCATCAATGGTAAGATTATGCAAGATTTGAACTGTCTCCATAAAAAATAAAAAAATTCTGATTTTAATCTACTGCCTGAAAACGAACTTTGATAATTCTTTAAATCCGTTTAATTATCATTCTTTTTGGTCTTTAGTCACTATTTAGAAATATCAACTCATTGTTCATTATTCCATAAATGACTTTGCTCTGATGATTGAACATAAAAGTGATTAAAATTCGTTAAAATATTAATAGAATTACTTATATATTTGATAAAGGCAATTGCATATGATTTCCAGATTATGATTACATATATTTGGAGCAAATATTCCCAAGAAACAAAATGTTATGAAAAGGAAGAAAATAAGGTTTTTATTAGAGAATGCGATTCATTATAGAATTAGGACAAATTGCTTCCTCTGATATCGATAGGCCTTGAAAGAATGTCTATGTTACAGAACAGATGTATTCTACAGAAAGTCCCTTTATGTCAGTCTCTCTTCTCATGTTTCACACATACCCATGGCATTGACATGGATGTGTGTGAATTTTTTTGAAGAACCATCCCATGCTTTATTGCAGACAGCGATTATATTGAAAAGGATTAATTTCGAAGCATGTAGCGCCATCTCATAGCGAGCATCATATTAATTTAAGTATTTTGTATTTTTCTAAACATTATTTTTTATTAATGTAAATACATCTGGCAGGACATTTCAGCTTCATAAATCAAAATATAAAGGTAATGTTGCAATTTTATTTGTGTTTTGGATATAGTTATTACTTAGATTTCATTAAATAATTTGAAATAAAATTCACTGAAACCGAAGAGGTCTTCTAAAACAATTGATAAAGCATCACACTTAAATTATAAGCACAATATACGGTATATCCTCAATAGAAAAACTGTAAATTCCAAAAATTTTGTTTTCAAGGGGAGAAAATCTTGCCAAAGTTACTTCAAAACATTGTTAACGAGTTTTTAATTTATAGATTCCATTGAACAAATATAAATTGTATCAACCCATACAAATATTCCTTAAACTTATCAAAAGCAGAAATTTGTTATGAGAGACCTTTAACTAACGAAAGGCATTTTATTGTGCAGTACAAATTAAGCCCCGGTAAATTAAATCATCATTTCTGAAAGGTATTAAATGTAATTCACACATTTTCATTTGCCCATCAAAATTAGCAATTTCCCTTCGTTTTCCTAGAAATCATTCATTTCATATTTAAACATAAATGCTACTTCCTTTGATTTTTCCATCTTCGCATTACAGAGAACGATAATAAATACCTTAATAAATAGAAACATCTGCTTTAGTAAGAGAATTATTTATATTCTAGTCTGCTAAATAAAGAGAGAGAGACAGCGTCAGATTTTCTAAAGATGTACGAAACAAAAGTCATGGGATTAACCACATTAATGTATTGTATTATTCTGCAGCAAATGCAACAGCGTTTAGTCAAAGACAGCTAAATCAATTACAACCAATTCGTTGAATGAAATCCAATTAATGTTTGCGCCACTTTACTGCTTTCGAGCTAATACTCATTAGAATCGACATGTCTATTTCTTTCATTTTGCTGACAGATTGGGACTAAAACATCTTCTATTGTTTTCAATTTCCTAGTCATAATTTTGTGTCTTTTGGCAACAGTTTATATTTTCTTTCTCAACAGAGTTTAGTTTATATTTAACCACATAGATTTGTAAGTATTTCATGACATTGAAATGCAAATATTTTCTAACGCTTTTACTCTAACCAATTTTATATAAGATCAAAATAGAACTGATATGTGGGAAATAGGAATATTCATGAATATGAATTGTATCGTTTCGACATCATTTTCATTCAAATGATTTTTTAAAGATTCTCCTTTAAATAAAAAAAACACATTTATATAAGTTTAAAAAAACAATGGATCTTATAATTTAAAATTAGTTCTTGTTGTTAAGTTGTCTATATATAAATATTGTTTGTGCATCTGAGAAATGGCCATAACGACTTCTATCTAATTTTATATTTAGATAAGGTTGTGATTTTTAAGATTATCTACATAGGTGCCTTTTCCTTTCTATAAAAACCATGATTTTACACTCACACACACATCATTTTATAACTAAATAATAGATCTTTTTTCCCTATACAGTCTGATGCTAACAATATCATGTAGCACCATCTCGCGAATTTTTGTGGTACTTGTGCTATTGTCATAGGATGATAACCTACTTGTACCTCAAAGTTTCCGGAGGTGGCGCTGTATGACATTATTTGAATATGAATGCTTTTGGCTCTCATCCATTAGAAAAAATGTTGAGTTAACCAATCCATTTTTAGTTCCAGTAACATTACCAAATTTGGATATCAAATCACCGTCGGATATGTATTCGATATGTGTTTTGTATCCAAATTTTTTCGCCGAAAAATAAAGTTTTATTTAAAAAAACTGCTTACCGACTCTTGGTGTCTCAGGGACTAAATTCAAGATATATCTTCTGTTGTATGTACTGTAAATAAAAATATGTTATTTCACACAATATTAAATTTTATTTTGTAATCAAAATTTTTTGGGGATTTTATGCTATAAGTTCGATAAAACTCTTCATGTAAAGATTTTCCATCAATTTCGCTACCAAACGTCAGAAAATTTCTCAATTACGAATCAGATATTACAATCGGATTGCAATATTTGAAAATTTATCATCTTTAAAAGTTTTTAGCTATCGTACTCTTAATTTAAATAATTCATAATTGCTTTACACACCACATTTTATTTACTACATGTATGAAAACATGCTAAAGCCTTTAATTAGTTTGATAAAGTTAAAACTTTTGTTTCCATGATTCGGAACTAAGTAGGAATTTTACTACGAGTGGAGGCATCCGTTCTGAAAAAAGTAGGTCAATATTTAGCAGTAATCGAATTATGAATGTTTTACTTGGATCAAAAATATTAGACTCTCATTCAAAAATTGATAAATAACGTTGAAAGAAGTAAGAAAAATATTTATTTATGTCTTTTTTTTAAGCAAATTAATAAACAAAAGTTAAATATTTTATCGGGGAAACTAATAGGTTAAGCTAGATGCCACACTTTATGACATAAAATAGTGGAAATCAGAATCCATTTCAAATCTATAAAATTTAAATTCATATTTCTTTTGGAAAAATATAAAAATTTTGGAAGCTAAAAATAATTGGAAAAGTAAAAGTTTTTATTGTTGAAACTAATAGGTTTATGACATAAAATAAAGAGAATTAGAATCCGCTTCAAATCTTTCAATTTCCTATTTCTTTCGAGAAAATACAAAAAATTTAGAAGCTAATCAATCACTCGTCTAGGGATAAAATTTTTAAGCTTCCATTTAATGAACGTTTCTCAAATCTGTCATTATTCTGAGGTCAAATATACTTATAGCATAATTTTGAAAATGTTGATGTATTATTCAGAAATTTCAATAAAATAAATTTTGTATTTCATTTGTATTAAATTTAATGTATGAGAAAACTGCAAATATACGAAGTCTTTCAAATTTCAACACTTTCGAACAATACTGTAAACGAAACTTTGAAAAGATGTACACCAAATACTAAATATCAATCATGCAGAAAAATTTAAATATTAAAAAAAGCTTACGTACTTTTTTTAAAAAATTTACTGTATTTTATAATTTACCTTGAAAAGAGATATCCCTTGTGAAATTCGCCGCATTTTACATAATATATATATCTATATTAGGACTGAATCAATTTATCTGATGTTTCTTGGTCATTATATAGATATTACCAAAATATTAAATATTTCCTTACTATTATAATACCTAGATATTACCAAAAGAAATATATTAAGCAGTTTTTTGCTGTATTAATGTTTTGAATTTCATAAATAATTAATTTACATGGGGTGAACTATTTTTAAAATTTATATTCATTCGATTTTGAGCATGCTTTTCTTTTTTTTTAATTAAGTGAATGCGATCAGATTAATGATTTTGAAAACGCCTTAAAACTGTTTTATTTTTTAATTTTTGTATAAATTGTATTGATGAAAGGAACCAAGAAACCAAAATATACTAATTTAATAGAAAAAGAGTTTTTAAAGATTTAATGGAAAGAAAGGGTTTTTTTTTTTGGTTAAAAAAAGATATAAATAAAAATCTTCTAGTTTAGAGATTTATAATATGATTCGCTCAAGCTTTTACAGATGGTTTAAGAAATGAATTATCTAGCTCTTGAACTAAAATTTAAATCGTATTTATATTAATTCTTTAAATACTGGCTTTATATTATATTATAAGTAATGTGAATTTTTCAGCTATTTTTTTTTTTCACATTCTAAAGCAATAAACATATATAAAATATTTGTAAGCGAATAGTTTATTTATTTTTCAGTTCAGAGCTACAAAATATATTGAGAAATTATCATACCAAATATGAATAAAAATTCTGCATTGGTTTGGTTCTTCATAATAAAATGCTATCAAAGACTACAAATTTTGAAAATGGTATCTAGAAACATAATAGCAAACATAAAATTCAAATAAATTTTCCAAAAACAGAAAAAAAAAAAACTAGAAACCAAATTTAAACAGATTTATAAATAAACGTGTCCAAGCAATAGGAATTTTAAATTAAAAACATTTCATAATTTCTTTGAAAATCAATTTTTTAGCGTCGTTACTTATGCTAAGCATTAGCAATAGCAAATATTGGAATTTTAATTGGACTATGCATCTTATATTTTCAGTAAAGCAAGATTCACAACACTAAACAAATTATTTCCTCAATTTATCTCTGTTATATATCACTGTCCTCCATAGTTCAATTCTTTTTAAGCTGATAAATTCCCACCATCCATTAGAAATTTTTCCAAGAAAAAACATTTTTCCCTGCGATAAAACTATAAAACCTTTAGAAAATAGGGGAACCTTTCTCACTTGAACTCTTAAAAGGCGACACGATAAGAGCTGTTTGCCAGAGAAAACTATTTTCAAGGCTGATTGACATTGTATGACCTTGAAAAAGAAGAAAAATTTTCCCCTTTTCCCCCTGATCCTCTTTTACTATAATTAGAGGGACATGGATCGTGTCATTTTCAACCATTAACGATCTGACAAATTCTTTTTAATCCTTTACCTTAACCTATCTCTTAGCTGGTTAATGGGGTGATACTCTATCGCTTCACTAACATTTGATAAGGTGTTCCAAGACGTGATTTTACACTATTTGGTGAGACATTTTTTTTCTTTCTCCTGCTCACCAATGCACGTATTGGTTAAAAAAATGGATCCTGTATTAAGTGGTGTAGGAGCATGTCTATGGTATGGTATTATTTTCTGATAAGACCCGATCTTTGAAATTAAAAGACTAAAAAATATCTAGCAACAAAAGCAAAATGATTTTTGTTTTTGCTAAAAAAAATATCCTGAGTCGTAACATGATAATGTTATAATTAAAAAAAAATACCTGGCCACTAAAAAAAATTGTGAGTTTTCATTTAATAATTTTTTCTATAGTATAACATAATAATGTTACAATTTCAAAATCTATACAAAAACTGGGTGATTCAAAAGTCTGTTAATATTTGAAAATTGAATAATTTGTTAAATACTGCAATTATAGGAGCAAAATGGCAGCTTGGAATCACATGGGGTTTCATTGAAACCAATAAAGTTTTATAAAAGGTATATAGATGGCTCTTTATACTACAAAGTCAATAATTAGCAAAATTATTGATTTTTAGCAAATACTTTGTTCTTTATAACGTTTCGACCATCATTTGCCAGCAAAACTTGTAGTCGAGGGACAAGTTGCTAACAACATATCTCGCAGAACCATCTCTAATGACGTTAATCGATTAATTAATATTTTCCATAATAATATAATAATAATATTTTCCATTTCTTAGCCCATCGAGCTGCTTGATGCGTTGCTTGATGGAAGTGTTTTTGTGTATTGTTTGTATATGTATAGGCTGTATTTTGCCGTTTGTGTATTCGAGTCAACGAGGTAATATACGTCGTCATTTGCTATTGAGTCCTATTAACTGTATAGCTCTACACTCACTACAAAAACGGCCATTTACTGACTTAGTGCAGATACTTCCGAACAATATTTATAAAATAATGAGTTTTGAATATTAAAAACATAAAATATAAATTTCTCTTTTCTATATTCATTTATAGTATTTAATAACATAAATTTATATATATATATATATACCAGCGGGTGACTGAGCTCCACTCGGAGAAAACAGGTATCGAAGCTAACTCGAAGATTTAAATTTTCAATTGTGATTTATCAAAGCAATACATGCCATAAGAAAATTTCTGAAACCATTGGTGAAAAGATAACCGGATAAACCTCGGCTTTTCATCGTCCACCAGCGATGTCATGTCTTGATGTTCCATTGGAAATCCCCATCG
>JAPMOQ010062736.1:139233-155664 GCA_026543055.1 Argiope trifasciata
TATGTGTGTGTGTGTGTGTGTGTGTGTGTGTGTGTGTGTATGTGTGTGTGTAATGTTACGAACGTGTAATTTTGCTTTTCCGAGCTAATACTGTCACCGTAAGGAAGGCAGATTGACAGTAATGTGTATTGAATAGTGAGGAGGTTTGACGTCAGAGGTCCCAAGGCTTGGCGATAAACTAGGTGACCATTTGACGACTTGGTGACACGAATTTGGTGACTTTGGAAACAAAATGGAAGTACCCGAAACTTTGAGAATTTTCCCGATCCGTCCACTAGAAGCCGAGATACATTGAGAACGCTCTTTATTGGCCCAGAAGGTGTTAGCCCCGACTACCGTCGGTATGTATAAGGTAGGTGACTGCAGTGAAGAGTTAGTTAGTCAAGTCGAAGAGGAGCAGCTTTGAAAAATGAAAGGAGATCCGAAGAAGAATGAAGTTGTGTCAAGCCGAAGTGCGGCAGTGGAGAGAAGCCGAAGCTAAACAGCCTGCTATTCAACGAAGAAGACAAGTAACGCGACGGATTTAATCGAGAAGACCTAGAGATACAGATGTCTTGAACTGAGGAGTCCTGAACGGAAGACTGCTGTGTGGCATATACTGACGAAGCCTGTGTCGTAGCCGTTGTGTTCTCGTCGGGAACGGAGCTGTCCCGAACTAAGGAATAGTTCAGCCTGTACTGGAGAGACCCATGTGGTGTAAAGTGAATCCCTTAACGATTCCCTCTCCGGCCGAATCCTGTCTGGCCGCTATGTGAGCTGTGGACATTGTCACTACGGAATTCCTATCTGTTGACTACTATTTGTAGTGTGCTGTCCTGTGTGTTCGTCTCGGCAGTAAATAGTTGTCTCCTGTACATAGTTGTGCTGTGAATATTTGTCTTCTTTGTGCTGTCCTGTCCTCGTCCTGTAAATAAACGTCTGTTTTGTACCGTCAGCTAAAGGGCTGATCATTGCTTGTGTATCATCATCATCTCTAACGCCATACACGCCCACTATATACGAGGTAAAAAAAAGAACACATACACACACTATATATATATATATGTGTGTGTGTGTGTGTGTGCATGTTTGTGTTCTTTATATATGTGCCCAAACAATTTTGAGTCCTTGCCTGAGGGTGATACTTGAAGAAGTCTTCAGGCCAGATTCTTTTACTCTTTTTCCTCATCTTGATTACTTTGTATTCCTTTTTGGTTGGCTTATATTGCTAAATTTTAGGTTCATCTCAATTTTAGTTGTAGGTGCATTAGCGCTCACTAAATACAATGAAAGCATATTTTAAAAAAATATTCTTGTTCGAATACGAAATAATTTTTAGTTTCAATTCCAATTTTAAGTTTCGAATTTTTAATTTCTTTTACTAAATTATTTTAATTTAGACTTGTTTCAAAAATAGGTTTTATTTTGTTTAGCATTTATTTTTTTATTATTTGTAGTTTAATTATAAATTAAATTTTGCATTTCGACATAATTATTTTCGGTTTTCCGAATTTTTATTTTTTTATTTTTGATGATTCTGCAATTTTGTTTTAATTATTTAATGTTTTTATGATTGATTATTTATATAAATACATATATATATGACAAATATTGTTTAATTAAGCTCTGCATGAAGTACAGAACAGTTATACAATTCCTTATTCAAAAGCATCAGTAGAAAACAATCGTAGTTTCGAAAACATCTTCGAAGAAAACAATCTTCACTACACTCCTCATAGATAAATCAAGTGAAAATTCGTCATTCTAACTTAATACTAATACAGCAGAGCCGTTTGTGTCCGATTGAGTACATTTCTAATTCCCATTGCTTAGACAGTAACGTCTTCTCTTGGGTCAACGTCCGTCAAGAGGGGTTGAGTAAGATTTCAACCCTGATGAAACCATATTAGTGCCTTCTATCAACAGGACGGAATCATCAACTAGGTGACCCCAATCGCCACTGGAGACTCGGAATAATTAGGTCTGCATTTGCAGCAGTTCTGTAGGTGAATGGCTAAAGTAGTGAATTGTGTTTGACTTCCCAATGGTGTTCATTTGCACCATCAGGGTGTAGTTAAGACACTGAAATTGAGGACAGCACTGCTAAATTTAAGAAGATTCAGTTTATTCTATTACTCAAATCAGTGTGGTGACATTTATTATATCCAAATAAGACTGTGTAGCTCGTCTATAAACTTATTGATTCCCCTGTGGTATGAATTTTTATGAAAATTTATTATTGAATTAGAATAAAGTGATAATTTTTTTTTCTCTTATGTGAGGTAAATACAAAATATTGTAATAGTCAAAAAAATCCAAATAGAAATTTTTCCCTGAGTTCAAAAACAATTCTCTGAAAAGTTTTGGTATCATGCAACAGCTAGACCAACTACACCAGCTAGACCAACGAAATTTAGTGAATGATCTTACATCAAATTTATTGAAGTCTGAAAGAAAATCATTTAAAATTCTTACAGCCTGAGAAAAAATAACACTATAAGTGAAAAACACAAATAGTCAGTTACATAAAACTGGAGCTGTATAGATAGTTACACGATTTATCGAACAAAATATGTTAGATATGCATCAAATTTAAATCGAAACTTTTAAGGGGCTGACTGATTGTCTTTAAGTACCTTTCATGTGTGCAGATGTAACAATTAAGCAGCTTAAGAGCTTAGATAAATAAAATTTGAATTGGTTTTTTACCGATTTCCTAACATTATATATGGAGTAATAATTTTTTATACAATGTTTCGAAATATTCATCAAACATAGCTTGAAAATTGTTATTAAAATATAAATTATGAATGAATAAATATTTCAGGAATATAAATAAATTATAAATAATTGTATATATAAATAATAATAATGATAAATTACCACATTTATTTTATGATAAACAGTCAAAATTATACAGACATATTTATATGTTAAAACAGAGGTCATTCGTTTTTGCTGAAAAATGATTCCCTGAACAAAAATAAATTTTAGTTTAAACATTTTTGTCGATTTTTATGCGAAATGAGCATATTCCTAAAAAAACATGCAAATTAATGATGTAAAGAAATGTGTTATTCACCCTATTGTAAAATATTGCATAATTTGGTAAATTATTCTGTAATGGCGTCAACATATATGTTTTAATAACTGTAACCTCAATTGGCGATGCAAAAAACGTCTTCTTTGACTGAAAGAATAGTATAGTCAATAATATGCATTGATGTTTCAAAATAAAATACGTCGAAGAGAAAATAATTCTTGTTTTCCTACGATTCAGTCAACATCTTGTATATTGTTGGCTCTGCCTTAGTGAAAAATCTCTTTTCATTCATCACTTGTCTGATCTATCGTGCATGGTATATCCTTTTGTTAATATGCTAAAGCATAATGCTAATATAATGATAATATGCTAAGGATTGGGGCTCAAATGCTATGCCGAAGAAAATGATATTAAGTGTAATCCATCAATAATTTGGCAATGTTTTATAGAAATAAGGTTAACGTCACGAAAGTGTATAAAATGCGAGCAAACAAATATACATTTTTATATATTAGATATGTGTATTGTTTCAGAATTGTAAAACTTAGTGTTCTTTCAGAATGGTAAGGAAGAAAACTAGTGCATCTCGAGATTCGTTTAATATTCGCTCTGAATTCTCATATTTAACTATAGAAAATGTGATTAAAATAATTTCTTTTAAAATTTATTAAACATAGAGAATATATTTATGCCATAAAATCGTTGATATAGTTGAAAAGATAAATTTTTGAAAATTAAGATGGTGCAAAATTATTTGTTCTACAATATTTTTGGTAGTTACTGCGGAAAATGCTAAAATTTAATTAATATTTAAAATCCCCAGGGTTTGACCTCCCCAAAAGAATCTCGCATAATTTGTAATAATGTTGTTATCTCTGAGAATAACTTTGCATGACATTTGCGTACTACTGCTACAAAATATTATCATTTAACTTAGCTTTAGCATTTCTACAGAATCTATTGTCTCATCGGCGAGTTATTAAGAGATTAAACTTTTATAAATAGATGCAGTTGAGATTCTATTTTTTTAATAAATTTTAGATAATTTTACTATCTTTAGTCCCCGTAGGTATATTTTACTATCCCGTAGGTGCAAACAATAAGCTGACAAATTTCATCTCATTTGGAAGAACAGTTTAGGAAGGCATAAGAGACATACAGACAGACATCCATTTTTATTTATATAAATAAGGATGTTACTAAGTAAAAATAAACATTATCATCCCAATATTATAACAAAAACTTTAAGGACCCTATCCCTTTTCTCTAATAGAAGCTAATTTATATTTTATAACGGCAGTTCCTTACAATTATTAATTTTTAAGATTCTAAAGCAACAGATTTAATTATTATAAGAACTTATCTTGAAATCCCCAGAATCAAAAATAAAGCAACCGACACATAACCTTGTTATTTTATTTTAAAATGCAACAGAAATACTACATTGGGGCAAAATGCATATCAACTTCCAAATATTTGGGAGACGAATTGAGCTAATGACCATTAACTGCAGGAAAACACAAGCACTTACAACTCCGTCCTTGTCCACGATGTTCATTCCCTGTGTTTGGTTGTCGATAGTCGAATAACAAGTCAATAGATGAGACACACTTGCTCACTTAGCTCTTCTCGAATACAACAGACAATCTTGGAGTTCTACTGGTGTTAAGTGACCCTTTACTTACTACGGATATTTAACTGAAGAGAGAGATATGTCCTTATTGCAGGTGGAGTAGTTTGCATGAGGAGTGGTTGGTATCGGGTAATTAGCTTGGGCAATAAAATTAGGATGAGGGTAATATATCAACTAAGAGAAACGGAACTTATTAAAAAAAGGGATATATTTATTCAATGTTAGAAGTTTCGGAGAATTTTCTCTATTTATTAATGTACAAGTATTATAAAATATTTCGTTTATTTCGTCATGTTAAGACAGTTTTCGTGTAGTAAATATTATGTAATGCACACACTTTAAATGTTTTTTTAATTGAATTGTTAAAGCGAAATATTTGTATCTGAGATATGAAAGTGCAGTATATCCTGACAGTTGTTAAAATAGTGTGGTAAAGAACAAATAATTTCCTTTGGCTACGAATAAAAAGTAAACTTTCATATTATATATTAGTTCAGAAAATCAAAATTAACCTGAATCGGAGATTGGAATAATTTATTCTTCAATTCTGATTTTTTTTGGTTTGAGAATAAAAAAGAGGTAAATCTAATCAATAAAAATTATATACCGTAAAAGTATATCAATATATATTCATTCATTCTTATTTCAAACTTTTTTATTAGTTAATTTTTAATGTAAAAACATGATTGCTATAGAGGAATTTTTTTCTGTTAATCAATTAGAAAAAGAATTAATTAATTCATCGCTATTTCTTGAATTCATTATGAAGAAAGAAACTTCATGTACTTCAAAATAAACAAGATAATTATAAATGTGATGCAATTATATACACCCTGCTATTTTTCAAAACATCTCATTACATTTCTAAATAGCTTAGAATTAATTAACCATGTTAAAAAATATTAGGTATATTTCAGAACTTTTGTTACATAATTTCGATGCTTCCAATTTGTGTTATTAGTTTATTTTGGATTATATCAAATAATTTTCTACTAAGAATTATCATTAGAAAGATTAATTAAAAAGTAAATAGATTACCTTATAAGTTAAATTTAAAAAATAAAGAGTTAAGTAAAAAATCATTTAACTCATAATTAAATTCATCAAATAAAGCAGAGCTTATTCGAATAATTGTCATTTTTTGTGCTTTCTAATATGGTTTATAACAAATAAGTATTACTTAATTTTATTTGTTTTATAATTAAAAATGCATAATCTATCAAATTTTAGCTTTGCATCGATTATTGTATAAGTAACTATTATACAGCTTAGAATATTTTATACAATTATTCCAATTATTGCTATGGTTTATGAATATTCTTGTTGTACTTTTCTATTAATAAAATTCAGTCATTTGTCATTACTTTTCATTGGTATATAAAAAAGAAATAATGATGCATTTTTATTTCTTTTGTTGACAAATTTTAGTACAAAATTTCATAATGTGCATATAATTATGTAAAAAGGCAAAAAAAATGTTTGTCGAAAATTCTGATTTATCCAGTACTTTGAGAACAAATCACCGTACAGCTGGCATTATGTAATGATAAAATTTCTTTTGAATCTGTTAGAAATATATGAAATCAAAACTTCATCATGTGTATTTCAGTGCATTGCGTGTCTACGCCAGTATAATCGTTTAGAACAAAATTATCTTAAAGCATTATTTGTTTAATTCCCCACTGGCATAGCCAGAAAATTGAAGATTGTAGAAAATTTCATTTTTTATTTACTCCATATCATCCATCCACCTGTCAGTAAATAAATCACACCCTACTCTTGGTGTCATGAATAATGGTTAGTTTTATAAAATACTGAATAAGATCGGCCGATTCATCAAAGTTACATGAGGACTGATTGTATCTGACTTCACCTGCCAGAAAAATTGATTACACTCTAAGATGTAAATACACTTTTCTTATCTGGAGATTTTATTGAAATGGCTGATCTTTATTGCTTTAAGCGATAGGCAATAATTTTTTCCCTTGCAAATTTAGAATTGCTCATGAGAAAGCAAATTTTTCTACTTCGCTACTAAATAATGATGTACTTTTATACATGGAGAAATATTGGATAAGACAGACAGTTTATGTTTTTGAAATTTGTATTTGATTTTTTTATTATATAATAATTCATTTTGAAACATTTTAAGATCTTTTGATAAAATAATTCAATATTTAATTTTGGAATTGTTGTTACTAATGACCGTTTTATTAAGTAATAAATTTCTTTTGTAATGATGAATACTGATGGTAAGAGGATAAACTATTTAGTTTAGTATGTTTATTAATATTTTATAAATTGTATATAATAGAAAATAAAAGCAATGTTTTTTTAATAAAATTACAGGAGGATAAACAAAAATAGTTAATTACAAAAATCGTTTATTTAACTACATTAAATTAAGATAGATAAATCTGTTAAAATAATAGAAAGTTTTAATAAAAATAAATATATCTTTATTACTTTATTCTAATAATTAATTTTTTCTTTTATTTTTCTGACAAAGCTGAGATAGAAAATTATAAATTGTGCAGCAAAGGCATTAATTAATTAATAATATTCTGAAACATTTATGTATGTTAAAAATGTTTGATAAATGCGGCTTTTTAACAATGGTATACTAACTACAAATTAGAATTTTGAATAACTGTCCAATTTCTTTTGCAATTTAATTATTTCCCTTTATAAGACATCCCATTATTTTACCATTTTTCATTTCCATTCTTTCAGCTTGAAAATGTGTAGGAAAATAATTAGAATAATAAATCAAAATTAATATTGAAAGTAAATGCATATCTAAACTGACAAATGAACCAGAATATATTTCTAATGCTGAAATTGAAGAAAAAAACCCTGAAATATCATAAAAATATTATTCATCTATATAAAAGAGCTTTTCATTATTTGAAATATTTAGCAAGGCTCTCGTAACTGAAAACCGTTAACTGCCCATAAAGTATTGTTATAAGTAAAAATTTGGTGAATTTTAAGAAAGTTTAAATTCATATTTTGTTGAAATTTTTTTAATTCGTTAAAACTTTAACTCATTAGGCATTCATATAATTTGTTTATGTTTATAGCATTTACATAAAATCTTTCAGAAATCAAAGTTTTTGAAAGGAGTTGTTTGTTTATAATTAGCATCTTGAAATCCTTAGTTTGATTTTTTTTAAATGATAGATATTAATCAGCATTATTTCAAACGATTCATTAAAAGAATCATTCATTTAATATTTCTCTGTATAGTAATCTTACTTTCGGTACTATGATTTTTTTATTCAAATAAAAGAATTCATTTTGTATACAAAGAAAACTTAAATATAAATTTCTTAGATGTAAGTACTGTCAATTCTTGATGTAATCTTACTCTTGTATTTCAATGATGTCAGTTTATATTTTGAATTATATTAGCTTAAAAGATGGAATTCCGCTATATATTTGTTGGCAGTTGCAAAGTTATATTTGTCTTGTAACATCAACGGAATTAATTCCACTAAAAAAGTTTTTATTTCTTCTTTTTATTACTTTAATGATTTCGAAATTCTTGTTCGAATCAACTAATAACTGGCTTGTGGGAATTTCGTCATATCGTAACCATATTAATATAAACGAGGGGGGATCCCAAAGTTTACTGGTAACAGTATTCGGAAAGCAGAAATTGCGTTTGGGAATATTATTACAAAGAGTGGAGACACATGGCGCTAGTTGTCTCAGACTGGTCGTTAGAGGAAATAGTGTTAATATAGACATGAAATAGCGACAGCAATGGCAAAACGTCTAAAGAAGTGCTCTCACACAGAGATGCGAGTTGTGATACGATTTCTACGTGCCAAGCATGTGTCCCCATAGGACATTCACAGACAAATCGTTGAAGTGTGCTGGGGAGAAGCACTGAGTAGACAACAGGTGGTGAAATGGCGTCGTTCTGATGAGGCGGCCAAATATATTGCTACTTCAAACGGATAGAGGATCTAGTCAATAATGTTATTGATAATTTCTAGTATAAAATTGCATAAACCGCCTGTTGTAATGCAAGAGTTACACCTGAGTCGCAGTGAGGGCGCACTTTGTCAAACACATCCGGCATTTCTCTGACTGCGCCAACAGTAACAGAAATCCTAGCAAATAGATCCGAGAGACTTTTGTGGAATAAAATTTTCAAATGGCCCTACAGAAAAAAAGGAGAAATCAGCTGAGCAGACCGGCCATGACGTAGTCTCATACTGACCAATTATCCCAACGTGTCTTCCAGAAAAACGTTACCTATAAAGTTTTGCGGCTTCGAAAGCATTTCCAATCACTATGCCAAACATAATATTCAAGCCCATTTTTTTTATTACTGTAGGTGACCATACCTTCTGAAATCCATTACAGGAATGATGATGTATTGTGGGTGGATTATCGAGGCACCTTTCCCTGGCAGGAGCTTATCCTCTTTCCTGAGAAAATGAAGAGGGCATGGTAGTCCATACATTGAAGTGGTCATCTCCGATGATACTGGGCAATTGGAGGAACTTCACGTATTTATGTGATTTGCTGGCTGGGTGGGAAGGTGAGGTGGCAAGTATCAGGACTCATTGCGATTGGCTATTGAAATGGAGAGGGTGTGGGGGTATGCTGCCTTGACTGGGATAGTTTAACAATTACGAATTTTGGATTAAGATAGAATTGACGTTAGATTAATAAAATGATGAGGAAGAGAGTGAATAATTAAGGTTAAATATGTTTCTAGGTCTTTTAGATATATTAGATGGGACATATCTGGGGATATTAATTACTGCTTCATTATCAATAAGGTCTAGGTTATTGAAGAATTCAGAAATGATGATGTGTAAGAAAACTCCAACTTTATGCTTTCTATTACAGCGCCATCTAGCGGTGCATCGTTTGTCCCCCCCCCCTTTGCATTGTGTGGTGGAAATTGCTTGTTTAGATGTTTTCTATACCCCCTTAAAATTTTGCCTATGAGTTTTGAGGCACCCTTTATAACAAAAAATGCTATATTTAAATCATTTAATCACTACAGATTTAAAACGAATATTTTCGTATTTTTAACCTCATAATATTGTATAATTGTGAATAATTCAAATCATCGATATTTACATGGCGGTTGGTTTCTAGAAATTGTTTAAAAACCATTGTATGTGGGACAGAAAATATTTTACCCTTTCTTCATTTAAATTTTTCTACCTTTGTTATTATTTTCTAAATAGAAATACATACAATACTTTATTTACAAATAAAGTGTCGTAATTTCAATGAGAAAAATCAAAAGACTCGATAGAACAATTTAGTCTTTGATACCGGGAATATTTTTACCGCATTATCCTTTCAGGCCATTTTTAAACTTCATTTAGACAGGTGGAATTTTTCAAACCTATTTTGAATGTTCAGAGGCAAAACATGAGAATATATCTCAAATAATGCTACAATCTAAACCTCTAAGTTAGAGATGACATTATTTGCTCTATTATTTATATAATTTTTTAATGAATTTTGCAGACATGAAAGTTTCCATAATTTTTTCAACTTTATTTATATTTCTTTCTTCTTTATGTTTAGAATGGATTTCATGATTATATAATATTTATAACCATTAGTTTTAAATAAAAGGCTAAAATTTATTAAAATAGCTATAATTAAATTTTATGTTATGTTATCATACATAATTTAATATTTACTATAATATTTCAAAAACAAGGCTTTACTTTATACTGCTGCTTAAAATATTAGGAATGAATTTTTAGCTTCCCGTTTTTTATAGATATTTTGCAGTAGTAAGAGCTGATTGAAATAGGCCGATCAAAAACGGTCCCTTAGACATTAATCAACATGACGACAGCAACGTGTCAGTGATTTTTTTTTATTGCATTATAGGTTAATTTTCAAACGACGGTATCAGTTTTAGAGTTTATATCACCAAAAAAAATAAACATCAATTTCGTAATCAAAATAACTGTATCTCATGTTAGTAATTTTCAAGTTGTTATATCAATAAATACAAAAATTAATATAAGTAGATATTAATATTGAATTGAACACCCAATTTCTGTGATCTTTTCTTATCAGCATTAGTTTTTATATTGTGGACATTAACTACAGTAGTGTCACCCCTCTTATATAAGTAACATATCAGGAATTAATGAATTAATGATATCCTTTATATTCACACTATATTTAAGCGTCAAAATTGCTCATATCCAGTTCAAAGTAACATTGCAAATTATATCACTCCATTTTTGCTTTTTTGGTTTTAAAAACATTGTTGTAGAACGGTAATTGCAAAATTTTGGTCTTTTAAATTATCAGATGTAGTGGGAAAATGAAAAAAAAAAAAAAAAAAAAAAAACCATCTTAGCTCAAACAAAAAAAAAACACAAAAAAGAAAGGAAAAGACTTTCTACCCAGATATTTTTTGCGAATTTAGGAATAAAAGCTTTTCCTTGATGCAGTCCTTCTTCCAATGTTAAATTGCTTTTGGAGCTTTAATTACTGCTAAGAAAATGTTCCGAATTATATTGAAGCTACAATGGTATATTGTTTGAAAAAAATAAATGGGAAACCTTGAAACGAATGAATGCGTCATTTGTTTCTTAAGGTGCATCATTAAACCTTGAACTTTACTACCGGCTCTTACTGTTGGCGCCATAAAGGTTTAAGGGCAAAGAGATTTAAATTATCCTCTCTGGCTTCTGTGTTACTCGAATATCACACAATTTGGATTTGCGTTTGAAATGAAAAAAGCTTTACGAAAATAATTCGAGGAGTTAATTAACATGGTTTAAAGAACTTTAATCCATTTACTATTTTTTTACTACCTATTAGATGACACATTTCATTTGTTTGAAAAATCCATGGAATATTTCAGATGTTTGTCTGTAATGTGTAATTACTATTTAGAATTATATTTTCAAATAACGATTTAATTTCGGCTTAAAAATTAAGAAGTAGTATTAAGGTGTCCGACTATGTTAAAAGCACTGGTTGTCGAACTTATTGTCGAATTTTCTTAAAATGTTATTGCTTGTTATTCAGACTTTCCTGTTTCTAAAACAGTTTATCTTTTTTTGGGAAAAAGAAGGCCTAACCTATCAACCAAGTAATATATTTTTTCAGCTAAAACGTCTTTAAATTCAATTTTCTCAAAGTTTTAATTTTAATAAAAATTATCCATCATTAAACTGATATCTCAAAAACTAATAAAGGTATTTACATAAAAATTACAGAGTGTGTTTTAAATAATATGGGCATTAGAATGAACCAAAAGTTTTATTGTTTGTGAAATACTTTTTCATTTATAGGTGTTTTTAGGAAAATTAAGTTGTAAGTTTAAGGAAAAAAATAAATCTATAATAAAAAAATAAAAATACATAATAAATACATACAAAAAATATATTTTTACCCATAATTTCTTTGTATCCCAAAATTTTTCTTAGATTTTGGTTCATTTCATTCATAACTGTGTACAAAGAAAAATATAATTGATGGCTTACAATTTTGTGTAAAGTGTTTACCGTTTTGGTCAAATGTCCTTAACATTTACAACAATTATTTTTATTTCTCAAAATTTATTATATTTTCAAATAATTTTGTCTTATTTATAGCATTTTGTATTATAATTTAATACAAATCTGATTGTTTTAAGAAGTTTTTAAAGGACTCAATTCTTTAAAAATTCTCATTCAAAAGTAATTGGATACCTTAAAGAAGTTAATTGAATTAATAAATTTATGCAGACTTTCATATAAGAAACGGATCCGAAACTTGCAGGATTGACGTTGCTAGTTTTAAATGCATTAAAATTGTTGTTGCAGTCAATATTTTCATTAGATAATAGATAAAAATACATTTAAATTTTGCTAGAGTGTACAGGTATCTCACTACGAATGTAGAATATTTAAGAGTCCAGAGTCTAATGTTTCCTCTGCATGCTGCATAGATAAAATTTGCCCCAAAAATTTATTTACTTCAAGTTTTTAACCAAATCTATTCTTCATATATTTTATCCATCAATATTTCAGAGTGTGAGAGTGTTAGTTTGGCAGGTCGGTCAATGCAAGGATGGATAATGCTGAAGACAACAAATTTTGTCATAATAAGTTCAGTGGTGGTGAAGTGCTCGACTGCCATAAGTAGATGCAGTCTTTCAGAATGATATAAAAATAAATGATATCTAAAAACCAAAACAGATTTTCAGAATGTAATTTCGCCATCAAAAATGAAGATCCAATCAAATTTTACATCTAATCTATCCGGGAATCTATAGTATATAAATTCATGCTTGTAAATGTCACAAATCGTAATGCATGCCATGGATGCGAATAATGTAAATGTAATAATTCCAAACGCATGTCATACATGTAAATGAAATAATATGAAAGTTATCTGAATACCATAAATTCGATTGTACGAATACCATAAATTCAATAATCATGGCTATCATGTCACAGCCAAGACATAGATTTATGAAATTTGGTAAGGGAACTTGTTACTTAAATTGAAGTTTTATGTTAAATTGTAGTATCAATTTGTTATTAACAATATTTTCAAAGTCCATTTTTTGCCTTTCTTACTATACAATGAGTCACGAAACATTGATACTCTTTGTTCTGAAAATAAAAATCTGAGCCATTGTATTTACCAATTGTTTTCCGGTTTTCGAAGATTCATTTGTCTCACGAGGAGAAGAGGAGGTGAGATAGCATTTTTATTTAAATTTTTGAAAAAAAATTTCAGATAGATTATTTCTACTAATTGTTTTGCCTTATATTGAGATTTCCAGTCTACTCTGGCGTTTCAAATCCCTTAGGGTAGTTTAAAGTATTCTATTATTTGCACATATGTTTAATAGATTGAATTATTAATTTCATTATTATTATTATTATTATATTTAACGTATTTTATAATTACTAATTTTTTACTTGAATTTTCTGCATAATCTGGATATTCAAAACCCATATGACTTTGTGTATATAGTCAATCCTATAAGATCCTCGCTTCTCGGCTCCCAAAGGTGAAAATTGCAAACCGGTCAGAAGAGGAAAGGTCACGTGGTGTCGGAGGGGGTGAAACCACGAGTGGGAGGAAGAGATAAGGTAGAGGGCAGATAAGGGCGAAAAGTGAAAGTAGAGTCGTACGACATGAATGAAATGATTTGATTTTAGCTGTATTCTTTTTATTTTCATTCATTTCTGTAAATAATATGATAATTAAAAATAGGATTGTTTCCTGTATCTATTTCTACACAATCAACACTATTGAATCGGAGGTTGACAAGATCGAGGTAGATTTCGAATGACCACTCAAGCCTATGATTAAATGCGGCACCAGCTGTTTGAAATAGAACCTAGGAATACACGTTGGCTATTTTGAGTGAGGAACAATACTAATCCTATGCACGTATTTTAAATTTGATAGTAGACGGATATTTAAATTGTATGATTGTTCTTATTTCCTCAAACATGAAATAAATGAAGAAGAGAAATTATAAACGAGTATCATATCTGATTTTATAAAACAAACAGAATATTTAATTTATAAAACAAAATTTATTTCGGGAAACGCAATGCGCCTGCCTCTTATTTTATACAGTTACCGAAATGCATATCCAACTTGCCTGATGTCAATTAATTAATACCATATTTAAAATGTTCTAGCCAGCAAATACCAAGCCAAAAGTTGAAGAAACTAGTGGGTGTATAAAGAAATAAGTGGACCAGTGAAACCTCCCCAAAATATTTTCATATTACCACATTGTTGTTGTGGTTACTTATGGTACGTTACAGTTTTGCAGAAACTCCAACTAGAGCCAGGAGTACGACTTAGCTACTTCATGCTTCACATTCGCTTGCACAACCCTTTTTTACAGAGGCCACATAGAATGCAGAAGAACACCAATGTCCGAACCGAGAATCAAGGTCAGGATGCCCAGATTATCAGGCAGACGCGCTATCTTATGCCAGGATGCCGACATATTACCATATAAATGTATAACACAGAAAATCTTGTTGGGAATCTGCTTACGCTAATTAACCTTTGGCTTAATTTTAGCATTATTTTAAATCTATCATGTCAACTTTTGCAAGATATTTGGTGATTAATCCTCGAAAGCAGTTAATAACATCGGAAAATGGAACTTGCGTTTTCCAAATAGATTGAAACAGAATCCGGATTAAAAACTTGATTTGTAATTACAAAATCTCATATCAAATTTAATATATTTAACTTATTGCGTTTAAAAGTTATCGAATTTTTTATGTCTTTGAAATTACAGATCAACAGGTAGTCAACCTCTCATTAGTGTTCTTTCAAAATTTGATGGGTATCTATATTATAGATGCTAAATCGGATCTACTTAGCCCTATTTATTTTATTAATAAAAATTACTAAATTACATCCGAACAGCATCTGACTTCAACAGAATTTCCTCAAAATTTAATAAACTACAAATTTTTGTCAAGATTGAATACCAAATTTCGTCCTTCCAGCTCCTTTTGAGTTACCTCTTCGTGTTTTTGAGTTTATCATTGTCGCATTCGGGCTTCTTTACAAAAATTTATTGTTCAAACTGAAGGTAGTGATTGGATAAATTCTCGACTTCGAAGTTCCTTAACGATTACTATATTTTCTTTACACTGAGTTCATGAGGAAGTAAAACTGGAGAATTTCAGATGGCAGTTGATGCATATCCCAATGGTGTATGCAATATAAGACTTTCTTCTGCTAATTAATTCAAAAACTTATTATTTTCTTCTCCTTGTACCACAAAAATATTGTACCATATTTTATGACATTGATATATATTCACAATACTGTTAAATGTCAGATGATATCAAACAATATTGAACACTATTTTGCAACAGGCTGTGCTACTTCGGTTTGCTGACGTATTGGCCTAGGGGTATCGCGTCTTCCCAGTAATCTAACCGTCCCGGGTTTGAGTAATGGTTCAGGTATGATTGTTCTCTACCTTGAGTTTTGTATGTGAGGTCCGATAATGACCCACCCCCCTGTGAAGCAGGATTGCCCAAATGCGTGCATGTGTTCCATCGTATGAAGCTAGAAGGCAGATGTCAGCCCTTGGGAACTCATGGATTTTTACCTTCAGAAAGTTGGCTTAAAATAGTCACCCGACAGCAACAATATTATTTTCTATTCAAATAAGTATCTCTATGTCCCATCATTTCCTCTCCTATTAAAAAATCGATATATATATATAAAGACTAAGTGCCAAAAATACCAATATTCTCCAAGAATGTTTGAAAATGAATTTGTAATTATAAAGCTAAGATAATAAATCGACAGAAATCACCTATATGAATCATTCCTGTATACTATAAATTTTTATTATCCTATAAAAGTTTCATTCGATAAATTCCCATCCAATTCTTCAATAGGTTTCGTTCCATTCTTCAATCTGAACAGTATCACATCGCAATAGAGCATTCAACTCGAACTAAACGACGAACCGAAGCTAAAGACAAAAACAAGGAAACGTTAAGAGGAAAAAACAGCGGAATGAAAATTGTAAGAAAACAGATGCCTTCCAACCAAGCACTTAAGGCAACATTTGAACTTTCGATGGCTAGAGAATTGGGGGAAAAGAAAGTAGAAGAAAAAAACAACATTCACCCATTTAGCAACGTGATGGATGGTCATCGTTTTGGAATCGTGGATCTGGAATCTTCAGGAAAATTTCGAATTGGAACTTTGACCCAATCAATCTTGGCAACATTTTGTTCCTTAAGTCTTTTTTTTTCAGTGTCCTTACGTG
>JAPMOQ010062736.1:156064-176236 GCA_026543055.1 Argiope trifasciata
AACCAATTCTGTCACCAATAACCAACCAATTAATAACCAATTCCGTAATTGCTTCTAACTGATTTTAACTGGTTAATGACTTAAATTAATTAAGACAAATAATGACTGTAAAATAATGCTTTCGCATGATAACTTGAAATTTGCGATCGTAAATTTTATTTTTACTTTTTAAAATTTTATATAGGGTTATCTGAAGTTATCGGAAACCAGAAATATTTGGAAGCTGTTATTTAAAAACACATTGATGAGGTTTTATGGAATGAGAGTTTTGCTTCATTAATTATTTTATTTTATTTTGATCATTGAAAAAAATTAATAGCATTATTGCTCTTTTTTTTTACCAGAGCTTCAGAATTTATAATTGTACAAAACTGTTTTAATCCAATTTTCAAATCAGATTATTTCGGCTGGGCTTAAAATAGATGCTTACTTCCAATCGTTTCTATGCTATAGTCTTCTTTCTATACTACACGAACAATAGGGATATTTATCGAAATCATTGATATAAGCAATGTGAAGTCTGAACCTATCCCGGATTTTAATTGATATCAAGATTCAAATTCATGGTCTTCTGATTTCAAGGCAGATACCGAACGATAAAATTATCTGAACCTAAAAGTTATCAAAATTTCGTTTAGAGTGTGTTTTTGTCATATATTGAAAAACATTTGAGTATACTTTTACAAAATCTTAAAATATAATTTTTTTTTTCTTAAAGAAATTTCAAGATTGGGATTCACTGACATTCGATTTTGCAGTATTTTTTACTTAAGTAAAATCCAGTATTGATTAATATTTTCACTGATTAGTTTTTGGAATACTGGTATAATTTCATTTTTTCCCTTTTAACTTTTGTTGATATATAAGTATTACCGGCATCGCTTGACGCCAAATTTGGGGATTTGATGTTGGGAAATTTTTACAACTTTTTCAGAATATTTCTGCATTTGCCGATAATGAAGTATCGGTTTGGTTTAGTTATATTAAAGTCCCGTTTTAAAGCAACATGAGGACTATTTTAGAACGGACCTCGTAATTTTGAGCCACGATCAGATGACGATGATGACACCTGAACTAGCACCCCCTCTCAACACCACACCACACCAGCGGGTGGACGTTTGGCTTGGCAGATTAAGCGTGCAAGAGAGCCCCTCACACAATGGTTCTTCGGTGGAATCGAGTCTCGAACCTGAGACCTTACCACCAGGCTACCGCGGCCTTAATGAAGTGTTGGATAAGTTTGGCAAATAACTGTCGGTGACTGGCCTATGTTTTTGAAGAGATTCTGATACAATTTTCCGAGTAACATCTTGAATGTATCCAAGGCACTGTGAATCAGTTACAGCGCTAACGTTGTTGCATATTGAGGATAGTTTTATTTGCTTTTTTATTGTAAATATTTATCAATAAATATTGCAAATAAATTTCTGTTTGTGCTTCTTTAGATAAACTCCCTTCGTTCTCAGATTCTATCGGAATAGTAAAATTGTAAATAACAAAAGCATACTGCTAATGTAATTTTATATATGTATCTTTTTGTAAATAGTTGGACACAAAACTCTCTAATTATCTTGGAACATAGAAGTTCGATTCAGTTTAAAAAAAACAAAGTGTCGATTTTCTGCATAAATAAGGGTTTTTAGAAAATCTAAAATTCTATGAATTATCTATTGATATATCGTATTATCTTTCGTACTTCATATTACCTACGATTACCAACTACCTACAAATTTATATGATGCTTTTAAATTTACCACACTACATGTTTTAAGCAGAAAAGAGTAATAAAGAATAAATTTGAGGTTCTTATCTAACAGTTTTTTTTTTATTTACAGAAATGCTACTGAAAACAATTATACAAGCAATGACATCTACTATATAATAAGATAAACTATTTAATGTAGTAAAATTCATTACAATCTACATCCAATAATATATTAAGCAAGGAATCTATTATAATTTGGTAAATTTCATTATATCAGATGTAAAAAAATCCACGTAATTGAATAACAGGTTTTATATGTGTATATCTCAGAAATGTTGAAGTTAATTTCATTAAAAAATATATATAATTTCATAATAAATTATTTTTGAAAGTGACTTTGAAAGACATAAGGTGTGTTTACTTCCTTAGGAAACTAATTAATTTTTTGCATATTCTATCAGTTAGCTGTCAGATTCAGTTCTTAATCTCGTTCTATTACAACAGTGAAGATATAACTTAATATAGCGATATGAATGAAAGAACTTGATTTTAATTGAATCCTAAGTCTTCAGATATTTTTAATTGATTTAGATACAGTGGATTTATTGAGACCAATGAATTCCTTGTTTAACCACAGTAAAAAATAGATTGTTGAATAAAGAATTCAAATTTTCATATTAATTAAAAGAGAATTCAAGAATATAGATAACAAACATATATTTTATGTAAAAGGAATTTTGAAATTCACGCATTATTTTGGGAACAACAAAAAATAATCCACGAATTGTTATTATTATTCTAGTAGATGTGTTATATTTTATTAGGAAAGAAAATATTAAGTATTTCGAAGACATTCATCAAAGGATACATAAAGGTTTATTATGGTTTTGCATGGATGTTGTTTCTTGTATCAGATGCTTAAAATTTCAAATAATTGTAAGAAAAAATTAATTACGAAACTATTCAAATGAAACAAAAAAAATCAATAGTACTTTTCCATTATACGGGCTCATAATGTCGCCAAAGCGCAACAAATGCGTCAAATGAGCAAACAAATGAGTCCAGTCACTAAGTGAAGCAGATGGTGAAACGAATGTCGCCAATGTGAACAAAATGCGAACTAAGTCGCTAAGTAAATAAAGCTAAGTTGGCGAACTTCAGAGTTAAATCTGACACAATTTTGCATTTTTTGGAGTTTTTTTCTTTGCTTTCGACTAACAAAAATGTGGTGACTTTTTGGCGATTTTTTTGTTGCTCCAGTGTAACGAACCAATACAAAATCTACTCAATTGCATGATATTTTAATCATAGTTCTTTTTAGAATTCTGATGCAGTCTCCGCTTTTGTGTGAAGCTGAAAAATCAGCTGTAAGAATTATATTCCCTAATAACTATTTTGAAGGATTGTAGTTATTTCATTTCAAAATTATATTGAGGAATTTTTTCTGTTTATAATAAAACTGCTAACATTTTTTCATTACAAGGATAGAGTCATTCCTGTTATTTTTATTTATTAATGTATATTTTCAGAGATTTGGATATAGCTATAATTGTAAATGTAACATAGTATGTAATGGAAAAAAGAATAAAATTTATTTTTTAACAACATTAAATTATGAATTTGATGTTAAAAATTTTATTCAGAATATTTCTATTTTTTTCTATTTTAGAAATATATATTTTCTATTTTAGAAATAGAAACACATTTAATAATTTACAATGCAATAATTGCATTTTTGGTAAACTTTGTTTTCTGAAATATAAAAATAAACATTTCTTACTTTTGATTTTAAATGAAAGTTAAAATCTTTTCAAAATTTTTTTAAATAATTAATTTCAATTTAAATGAGTGTCCCATTCAAAACTTTAATTGAGAAATATGGTATTTTGCAACTTTTTTTCAAAGAGATAAGCAAAAATTTTATATAATTACATTATAAAAAGGCCGAATAAAATTCATTGTTAAATTATAATTTTTGTGAGTGTATGTTTCTTATAAAAGGGATATTAAATTATTTCTAAAATATTTTGTAATCACCCGTGATTGACCGTGTAATTATCGTGGTTAATCGTATAATTCTTTTTTAAATTAAATTATACTCTATAGCTTTTAAATATAATCATGCTTTTATTGATAAATTAAGTTTCGATGGCTTAAAACTTTTATCCTTACCATTAATATTATTATTCCATCTATTTAGTTGATGAATTATTTTTTCTATACCTAGATAATTGTAATAATTTTGATGATTTTAAGCAAAAAAGCTCTGATAATAATGATAATTTTATTTTTATTGTGTTCATAATTTGTTTGAGACATCAAATGGAATATCTACCTTAATATTACATGCATAATAATTATTTTACACATAGAAACACGATTTTTTAGCACAAAATATTTCAGTAAAATCATTGTTATCGATGAAATTCTATAGTACCATAAGAATGGACAAACGTGGAAAAAAATAATTTTTTAAACTTTATTTATTAGCAGTTAACTTGATTTATTAGCAAAAAAGGGTTCACATCAGCAAGCTCTTAACTGCTAAGAATTAAATAATGTTTATCAAATGTGAATTGTGAATTGTGTTATTTTTTACGAAATGGGAATCGATAAAAAAAATACTTATTTCTGCAATGCGATTTTGTCAATACTGTAATTTCATATTAACGTCCCGTTTTGAAGCAACACCAGGTCTATTTTTGAACTGACCTCGTCATTTTGAACCGCTGTCAGAAGACGAGGGTGACACCTGAGCTGACACCCTCTCTTCAAATTACCACAGCAGCGGGAGGATGTTTGACCCCGACAAATTTATAGTGCAACATACCCGTTTATAGGGCGGTTCTTCGGTGGAATCGGGCCTCGAATCTGCAACACTCCGGCTTCGAAGCCGATACCTTACCATCAGGCCACCAGAGCCTAAATCTAGCACATAACAAATGGGAGATATTTCAGTTTAAAAGATTGTAAACCATTTGCTTACAAACAAAAAAGCATAATTTTCTTTTTGTTTTTGTGTTAAAAGAATTACTTTTTTATTTTTGGTATCCAATTTTAAAAAAAAACGCTTTTATGCTTAAAATCCCTGATATTTAAAAAATTACAATATGTGAAATTAAAGTATACATCATTTTATTTAAAATTTTCATCAATAATCCACATCAGTTACTAAAACCCAAAATATTTATTAGAATTCTCAAATGTCTCATATATCTCTCAAATATCTCCCAGAACAACTGGGAGATATTAGCGTTTAATAGTTTGCAAAGCATTTGCTTACATACATAAAACTGAATTTTTTATTCAGTTTTATGTTAAAAGAATTACATTTTTATTTTTGAATCAGATTTTAAGAATAAAAACACTTTTATACTTAAAATGTCTAGTATTCAAGAAATCACAATATGTGAAATTAAAGCATAATTAAGATTTTCTACAATAATTCATATCAATTGCTAATACCCAAACGATTTATTAGATTTGTTAATCCCAGTATTCCACATAATACCCTCAATACCTATAATTAATATTCCTACTACCGCAGCTTCCTTCATATTTATTAATAAGATATTAAACGAAATTAATTTAATCAATTAAAGGGGGAAGTTTTGTAATCTGAAAAATCTCTTGATGCAAGTAAAGCGTTTAATAAAATTATGCTTATCAGTATACAGTGCAATCGTAGTCACATAGTAGCGTTCTAATTATTTCCCCAAAGTTATGATTTAATTTTAATCTTTAATTATTTCAGATTTAATACGGATAAAGAATCTTTAAGGTTTACCGCAAATTTCTAAGCTTTCTTTAAGAGCCTGAATTATGAAATAGAGTATAATCAGGGAGGAAGGGAGGGGAAGATAATTTAATGCATGAGATCTATTTCAGAACTTGCTAAAAAGCTGCAGCAGTCAGCGTCGTGAAACGTTTAATGTTTTAAATTATATGGCGGTTTCTTAATTTTCTGGTCCAGTAATTTTGTGATGAAAGAGATCAAAAGCATCCAATATCTAGAATTTTATAGCATTTTAATTGGAAATTATGACGTAGTAAGATTTTTGCTTAGATATGTCAAACAATATCATATTTTTTAACAAGGACATGAAATAATATACTTTAAAAATCAAGTATTTATAAATTTTTATATTGTATAAAGTACATTGAATATTATGATGATTTTGTATCTCCATTATATATTTTATATTCTTATCTCAAAGCATATAATATATTTTAATGACAGAATGAACTAATCAATGATAGAAAGAATTAACGGTTTCTCAACTTCAAAAATATATTAAACTGATTTTTATATGTATGGAATCTTTTTCGAAATTCTAACTTTTCAGAATTATTTTATTTCATACATACATTTATAACTGTTTTATTACATGCAATATGTTTTATCTGCATAATGGTCATTGATTTTTCATAATTACATTACATTATTGAAGTCAGCATCATTAAAATAGTTAACCAGTATTATAGAATTTTTTATAATAATTATAAGGTCTTTACAAATATTAAATAAGTATTTCATGCAGTTGCTCTTTAGGATACAGTGATAAGTCACCTAATATCAGCTTTCTCTTTTTATTCAATAGTGAAGGAGGTATAGGAATAAATAATCAAAATATTTTCATCATTACTTTTTCCCCTTTAAATTACGAGGGCAATCCCCAAAAACAGGTCTCCTATTTTTTGGGGGACGTAGAGAAAGTTTTAATACGGTTGTTGGCAACACTGCTGTGAGTGGTGCCTTCTCCGTTACCACAAAGCAAGCAGGCGCTTCGCTTGGATGCTCAGTCTTGGCTTGGCAGCCATTCGAAATGGAGCTCCCGATAAACGTTACCGCCAAGTGCGAAGTACCCCACAGTTATTCGATTTTTGAACGCAAAAGGCGTTAAACCGCTTGAAATTCACCGCCTATTGATGGAAGTATATGATGGACAGTCATGCATGGATGTCAAAAACGTTCGCAAGTGGTGTAGAGAATTTACAGTCGGTCGTACTGAAATTCATGAGAAGAAAGGAGCGGGTGGCCGTCAATTGCCGATGAGACAATCGCAAAAGTTGAGGAACTCATGCGTAAAGATCGGAGGATCACTCTGGATGCTCGCTGGATTTTGGTTCCTGAGATTTTCAGAAGCACCATTCACAGGATTTTAACGGAAAAGTTCCAAGGTTCAACGCTTCCTAAAGGGCAAGGCGGCAAGCTGGTATGACATGGGCATTGTAAAACTGCCACAGCGTCTACAAAAATGTATCTACCGAAATGGTGATTATGTTGAAAAATAAAGCATTCTTCAATCTTTAAAGTGATGTAGCAATTATAGAAAATAAACGGTTCTTTGTATATCTAAAAATGTAGTAGACCTTTTTTGGGGGGGATTGCCCTCGTAGAATATAAATCTACAAATTTGGCTGGGGTTTTAGTCGTCTTCATAATATGCAAGTTGTCCAATCTAAACTGGGTTTTTGGTTAATTTGGAATAACATATGAATTGTTAATGTGTTTTATAAGCACGCAAAATATTTAAAAATATCATTTTCATCCCTGACAAAATAGCTGAAACAATTATTGCTTCCTCGAAATAAATGTTATTTTATTTTAAGCACAAAAAACTTTTTTAAAAACTACAAAAAACTATTTTTTAAAAGAAAGGTAAAAAAAAAAAAAACATCCGGGAATGCCTTGTTATTTTTGTATAGTCTTTAACAAATATACGTACGTAACTTTAATCGAATGCTATTGGTAAATGGGAAATCCTATTATCGACAGATTTATAGCTTTATATGGTTATTCCATAACTACCAAAAACACATATATATTTTACATATACATATGGATAGATATTTTGGAGTCCTTTTTCTATCAATTGAAACTTATTTCAATTCATTTGAACATATTTCCATCAGAATTTGAATTGTAGTAAAACAATAGCATACTGAATTTCATACATTTTTATCAGTGGGTATTTAAATGCTTATGAAAATACAGAAGTCATGCATACAGTCATTAGAATACATACAATCATCAATAATTTCATTTAGTTGCATCTAGTTTTCTATTACAAATAATCAAGTTAAATCTGTTGGCAACTCAGATATCCAGATTAGTAATTGTGTTTGGTTCTTGCCTCGCGGGTGTGTATAGAAATGGTGTGAACTCGACTACTACCTACCAATGGTGAGACGAGCTTGCAACGGGAAGAGTTAAACCAAAGCCAATGATTTTCCTTTGGAATGCAGCCTCAGTTTACACAGATACTGAAGCTGCGATCAGGTTATTTAGATTTATCTGTGTGCCTCAGAATGGGTCAGAATAGTTAAACATGCAGAATACCATTTGATTTCGTATTTTCAAGGTGTCCATAATATTTGCATGAAACATGAGGGGTAATTTCTCTGACCAAGGGCGCTAATTGCAACACATGATGAAATTGTTTGTTACTCAGTGTTTGTTAATTGCTTTCTATTTCCATTAACATATCTTATACAAAAATCTCTAGCAATGCAAATCGCACATGTTCATAAAAAGATACATCTCGTGGTATTAAGAAAACAATATCACAAAGATTCTCAAATCAATTATGCCACCAATCGTGTGGTCAAGTATGAATGAGATTTTGTTTGGAACACTTTAATTTGATCCTTGAGACCTGATACCCCTTAAAAATAATGAAATTATTTAAAAAGATAATGCGTATAATTACTTACGAAAACTAATTAAAACTTCCAGTTCCCCTCATTAGACTCTGAGGTAAAAGAGGTGAAGGTCTTTCAATGTAATGAAAAGTTAATACAATATATATCCAGATGTTGAGGATTATTTCAGGGAAAGATAATTGAATCTTACCTCTAATGTAATCTGTTCCTTCAGTTATTCAAATAAAATGAATTCTTCAAATTCTTTCAATGCTGAAGGATATAATTTCGATTTCACGACTTTCAAAGAAAGAATTATAATGGCCTTGTGACTGGAATCAAGTAAAAGCATTTTTTCACTCCAATTATTCACTGAATAATTATTATCATATGAGAACATGATGCTGTTTAGGTTTAAGTTTTTGAAACCTCAAAATACGTGGACAACAGATTTTTTAAGCCTCAGAATGTGCATATAACATTTATCGCTTTTGATGTATCCATTTTTCGATTTTAGGGATATTAACAAATGATGCAGAGGTTTTCACTTTCGTCGATTTATTGCCAAATACAAGTCCAACTTTTTTTTCTAAATTATTCATTCTTTCTAATTATCTGAATCATTTAAAGCCATTTACCAGTTTGAACTGGATCGAAAAAATTAAGAAATTATCAGATCACCCATGACTCGATAGTTAGAAATACGAGGATTTGTTTTTTAAATCTCAAAATTAATTGAGCTGAAAAGCTTTAGATAAATATATGTAGAGACATAGAGGGATAGAAAAATCTCGTAGTTATTTCAAACTGGTTAGTTAAATTAATCAAGTCGATTATTTAAAAATAATGATATTCTCTCATGATAACTTTGTTTTGCTATAGTAGATTTCCTTAAAAAAATTTATTATATATTTTTATTTGTTTCAAATGAAACAAAAAAAATATAATAAAAACTATTTCTTGCTATGGCTTACATGCACTGCATATGATAAAGTATTTATATATTTCTTGTTATAAGCTAACATATGTAATATACTGAAAAGTAAATATAATAACATACATTTAAAAGAAAAATAGATATAAAAGTATATCCATATTTTAGTTTCATTGAAAAAATTTATTGTGAACTTAGCAAAACTTTCTTTTGGATGTTTGGTAGTGACACACGATTAGCTTAAAATAACAATAATAACTAATTAATATTTTCATTGCTAAATACTCATTAATCGAATTGCTTATTAATATTTCGTTTGTAGTTTCTGAAGTCCTCTAAAGCTAAAGGATAATATTTCTAAGTGAAATTGATAGTTTACGTCTGATTGACCTTATAAAATTTATTAATTTATTGATCCCCAACAATAGAAAAAAATATCTCTTAATTTCATAATTCCCAAATTTTTTTCTCTTCAAGAATACATTTTATTTATAAAAGAATCTTTATTAATTCAATATATGGCATTTCTAATCGAATCTCTGATTAAAGTGTCTGATGGGTAGAGAGATAGACATAGATATAAATATATGAACTATATTAAAAATACTGCAAATGAATAAATGCATTCATTTAAAGTATTTTTATAAAAATATAAACAACAAATATATTAAAAATGCCAATATAATGTGTTAAAAAGACTTGTAAGTACATATATTGTCCCTAAAAAATTTCAATATCTCACATTATTTAAAGTATAAAAATGTAACTAAGGATCAAATTATTTTGATTGATCTCAAAGAGCATTTATTCCCATTTATTTTCCCGAATGTTACTTGAGAATACAGAAGTAGAAGAAAGGCTAAAATAAATATTTCAAATCATTTGAAAAATCAAAGTGCCCCACCAGAGGTTTGTTAATAAATACGAGCCATTTAAGAATATAATTATTTACATTCATATTTTTTAATTCCCTTCGAATTTTTTTCTTGTTTTAAGAAATATTAAAACATACATTATTGAATAATGACTATTTGAAAAAAAAAATGTATGTGCCTAAAATTTGTATTTAGGAAATTCTTTTTGGATTTTTTTAGTCGTTTATAAATTCCTCCAAGGAAATGAAAAATGAGAAGCGATTTGCTCCTTAATTTTATCAACAAGTTATGTTTTTTAAAGGGTTTGCTTTATGTATTTCGCTTTTAACGGTACGATGTCATAAAAAATAATTCTTCAGAAAATATATTTTATATATTTGGTATAAAGTTTCATTTTACTTGTTTTTCTTTATATTATTATTTTCATGGTTTAAATTAAAAACCCTTTTTTGGCTAGAAAGTTGTTTTGCTGCCTCAAATTATATTGAATGATTATTTTTTCACATAACAGCTTACTTTCGAAATTACGAGCCTTCAAAAGGGTAAATATATGTCAAAGTTAGTTTAAAAATATTCAAGTTTTATATTTTTGAACTTATCGAGTTCCTTCGAAACAATATACAGAATTTCGAAACATTTATAAAAAACAACAAAAATAAGGTAGCTTGGCAAGATGTTTATTTGAAGCATAAGTCCTTGAGTTCACCTTCTGATTTGAAGTGTTTCCCTTTTCAGACGTTTTTTCAGGGAAACAACCACGTTAAAATCACAGGGATGTATGCCCGGACTGTAAGTCGGATAGTCGAGGTACCGTTACTTAAACTTGGTATGTTCCCCATGTGTGAATGTGGAGACTTTTGGACGCATGTTATCATTGAGTAGAACTGCACCCTCCATGAGTAGGAGTCTCTCATCGGAGTTAAATACTCTTTTATGCTCGAGGAATTCAACAAGTTCTGGACCTTAGATGGTGAATTCAAAGACACTGTGAATGACGGTCAAGATAGGGCCAAGAGAATTCTAGGAAAAAGGAAACATTCGGATCATTTATCAATGGGATCGTTGTTCTCAAGCCTATGGTGTACAATTTAAATAAAGTTTTCATTTGTACCCACGCTGTCATTTCGTACTCATACATTTAAACACCTCTTGTATAATCGAAGAATTTGAATCGTTTTGATTTTAATTAATTATTTTTGCGATGTTTACTGCTACGAAAGAGTCTTGGCTAATACTTAACTTTCAGAATGTATGCCGCACCTGATCATTTCGGAATGAATGTAAGAGGAAAGGGAAGATGTATAGCAGTTTTTTCTAAAACTGTATGGAAAAGGAGAGAAACATCTGAAATTAAATGAAATAGAATTAAGAATGTGGAAACAAGGACACATTAAATAGAGAATGCTATGCAAATTTAATGAAATTCAAAGTTTAAATTAAAATCGTTAAAGAAAAAAAATCATTCCATTACTTAAATCAATTCTAGACTTCTTATAATAATTATTTAAAAACATGTTATAATCAGTAATCATCAGCATAATCTGTCCTAATTAATCGGTTTATGTGTATTGATCAAAGCCATATTATCCAAAGATTTATCAAGCTGGAGAAAAGTAATATACATATAATTAAGACTTTAATGTGCTGATATTTTTATTATTCTCTCGATTTTGTTTTCTTTAAATTATTTTTTTAGTGTAAATAAGGAAATATAACTTCATATTGTAGCAAATATTTTTGAAAAGAATGATTGATAGTGAAATTCTATGTTAAGGGTGTTTTCAACAATTAATTAGATAGTAGTTAAAGTAGCAACTAATACATATTTGAAAATTGCTTTGAATATATCTCTAACAGGGAATGATTAACTATCGAATAGATATTTAGTATTTAAAGTAGTTAATAATACATATTTGATAAATGATCTGGTTATATCTCCAACATGGACATGAATGATTAACAATTGATTAGATGGTTAGTAGTTAAAGTAGTTAATATTGCATATTTTATAAATGCTTTTAATCTCTCTCCAAAATAGAAATGAATGTTTAACAATTGGATTTGCCCAACAAATTTTCACTGAACTGTAACAACAATTATAATTTAATAGTCATGAGCAATCTTAGGTCAAATATCATTTATAGCTTAAATTAGAAAATGTTTACGTTTGAATTGGATGTCCGTTTCATGTTCATATTTAGAGCCATAAATATCTTAGAGAAAATATTGTTTTAATTCCATTATATGCCTTATTCCAACTGGATTTCCCCAAATCATTACCTTTTTTTTGCTAATAAGTTTTAATTCCATTACATGCCTTATTTCAACTGTATTTACCCAAATCATTACCTTTTTTTGCTAATAAGTAGTTACACACATACCTATGAATTTAACTGAATTTACAGTAGCGCAAAAATATCTAGATATCTTACATGCATATGATTCGATTGCTATAAAAGATTCACAGCTGACAGCGGTTTTGAAGACATGTATTCTTTAGAATTTTATTTCTTAATTGGATACTTTATCTATAAGCCCTAAGAACCACAAATCCTTAAAGCGTCTTATGGAAATAAAATACTCGAATTTAAGATTAAAACAAATTAGTAAAAAATCAGAAGGATAAACCTAGAATAAAAAAAGATAGGGAACCCATCATCTCTAAGAAAAGTATTTTGTTATATACTTGAACTTTTAAGAAGTATATGGATGAGAGCAAAGAATTAAAAATAAAACACTTTCCCATTTAGTGGTAGTGATGGATGGACATCGTTTCGAAATTCGTGGATCCAGTATCTCCAGAAAAATTTAGGATTGGAACTTCGGACCAATCAATCTTGCAACATTTTGTCCCACGGGACATTCTTAATTTTTTTACCAACACTTTTTTTTCATTTATTGGTTGGATGTACGGTTAATGCCTATAAACCTATTTTTAATAGAAAGGTAGCATTTTTTAAAAATCTTGAATAGCATTTTAGCGTCACTTTTAGAGGAAGAATTTCTTCAACACGGAATGAGAAAATGCTCCGAATTTTAGGAAAATTCTTTTTAGAGAAATGTCATAAAGTTACTTTAAGTTAAAGATACATTCTGAATTAAAATTATTTCTGATTTTTATATTTGCTCAATAATATAATAGAAATGGAAATGTAGATTCGCAGAAAAATCTCAGTTTCAAATTCCATATTTGTTATTTTCTGTTAAGATTTATTAATTGTGCTATAGTTATTACATTTGAAATTTTGGCTTATGTAATTTCAGGAAATTTTTTTGCTGAATTATAAATAAAATAATAAATTAATTTCTTATATTTTTGCATATTTTATTATATTGTATGTATTTTACTATTATTTTATACATTTTATAATATTTTTCCTATTATTTAAAAATAATATTTTTAGTTAAATATTTTTGAATTCATTTTCTTCATTTAGGGCTAATCTATTACTTCATTTATATTCTTTCACATTTAAAAACTACTCCTAGAGAATATATTACGTTTTTGTTGCGTATTAATTCAACTTTGGCAAAAAATTGCTGAATATAAATTATTTAATTATATTATTAAAGGATAATAATGATTGAAAAACTAAGAAACTAACAAAATGTTTCATTTAATTGTGAAAATGTTTAAAAAAATTAAAAAAGTAATAGATTTATTTTTTGAAAACAACGACTGTTTTTTTGAATTGTGTAAGTGAGAGGTATTGTAATTAAAATAGCTATTATAAGTAAATTTGATTGTAGTTTAATTCGCTTACAAGAAATTTTGATATAGTTAACATACAAATTTTAGGCATGAATTAAGAAAACATTTTATTAAAAAAAACTGTTGAACAAATTGTTATGTTCTGAACTGCTGTTTCATTTATTTGTTTTAACTTCTGAAAGTGACCATAGAACATATGTTACATTTAATTTTTGCAAATATATTAATTTAACTTGTGCTAAAAATAAATAAATATTAGTTTATTAATTGTATTTTTTAAGAATAATAACGATTGGAAATCAAAGAAAGTAACAAATTCTTAATTTAATAGTAAACACATATTTTCTAAAATCCAATTAACTTATATTCATTGATTTTTAGTAAAAGTTCAATTAGTATATTAAAAGAATTAATGAATATAAATTAATTAATTGGATGTTTAAGAATATTAACGACTGCTAAACAGAAAAAGTAACGTAATCTTTAATTTAATAGTGAAAATTTTTTGAAAAAATTAAAGTGACAGATTTATTTTTCAAAACAGCAAATGTTTTTTTTCCTGAATTAATAAGAGAAAGTTTAATTTTTTATATCTGAATTTGACAGTAATTTAATTCGTTTATAAGACTTTTCAATATTTATAGCATATAAACTTGCTATTATTCAATTGATATAATTAAGAAAACCACACATTTACAAAATATTTTAATATAAAATACGTTTTTAATTATACAAAATTTTAGATGACTTTATCTACAAAAAACTTTTCAAAGAAAAAGAATGTTACTTTTTTATTTCTTAAGAATTCAATTAATTTTTTGTTTCCTCAGTCTCTTGGCTGTCAGATTCACTGTTTAATCTCTTTCTGTTACTATAGATAAGAAAAAAGTTAAGCAGATTCAACACTGTAAATGAAAGAACATCATTTTAATTAAAATTTCAATTTGGGTGTTGCTTTTTTAACTGATTAAATCACTGTGGAATTGTTTTGTCAATAGAATCAATTCTTTAATTTTAATTAAAAGATTTATTTTTTCGATTAAGAATGATAAAGGACTTGCAGAAAACTTATTTAATTGATTTAATTTTTGTTTCTAGATATTTTTTAATGAATAACAATAAATTCAATCTTCTTTATAAACTGTAATTTCTCAATTTAGAAGAAAATCGCCTGTTCTTTGAATTGTAAAAACTGCGTATCACAATTAAGGATTTTGCTTCATTAGATTAGGCTTCAAATATTATTTGAAGTTTTATTATAGGATGTATACTTTTTTAATACTTTTCACCATTTGGAGTGTTAGAACTTCTACGAAATTATATTAAATAAAAAATACTGTTTTTGTAATTTGTAGGGGTAACAAAATCATGCTTAAGATGTTAAAAAATAAAATGGCGAATTAATTGTATTTAAATTGGAAACGTTTCTTTGGTAGTTTTGATTTAAAGAATCATGAGATGTTAGAAATATCGCCATTGAAATTTAAAACTAAAATCTGTATTTAAGGATTATTGCAATATAAAGTTTCAGCCAACTACAAAAAAATACTAATGTTCAAACTGCTATGGTATAAAAAATCTGGTTATGATTAAATTCAAACTAAAAATTTAGCTTAACTTAAGTTGAATCAAACTTAATGAAACAACATTGTGAATTTTTTAATAAAATTAAAATATAAGGATAAATAATAATGATTTACCTTGTTAGTTAGGCTTAACATTTCATAGGATTTTTAGAATAATTCGATCCGGAGTCGTATAGAAATAAGGTCTAAGCATCAGTGGCGAACGATTGCAGATTCTTAATCTAGTTTCACTTCTATGTGAACAGATGGTGGAATTCAATATAGTTTCGTTTCTACCGATCTTGTGAACAATTCAAAACTTCCTGTCATTTGAACCAGATCTTCGGACCTTCAAGCCCTTGAATTTTCAGCTAGATTTAGCCATACGCAAATACAAGTTCAATTTTATTGATCAAGGAGCTGGGACAAATCTGAAATCAATATTGTGTTTGAAAACCCCAACAAAAATGTGTCACACTCGCCTCCACCAACTGACCTTTCACGCTTCGCAATAAACAAATAACGGAAACTTGCTGATCCAGATGGTCGAATTAACCAATTTTCAATTACATGAGACCTTAACATGTGTCGCCAATGGGCATCTAAAAATATTAGATAAAGCCTCGTTTCCAACAACGAACCCAGCACACATCAAAATTAATGGTAGAAAGCGGGGTTTTTTTTGCTAGCACCACATGGAAACAAGGAATAAGGTGTTGTCGAGTGTCGTAATCGAAACCTGACCATGGTCCATTATTACAATTCTTAATAAAGACCATTCTTGAAAGCAGACAATTTAAAATTGAGCATAAGGAAATTTGTCACACAAAGGAATGCATTTCAGTTTTATCATGTGTTTATTATAGTCTAATCTAAAATGAAATTAGTATTAAATAGAGCCATTTCTGAAGAAATAAAAAAAGGATTATGATTTAAAGATATATTTAATATGTTTAAAAATTATTGCAGTGACATAAGTTTGAAAATTGCATATATTGTTTCATGTTTTTTTAAACTATCAAATGCAGATAAAAGTAAAATCTATTTATCCACACACACTTAATAGAAGCCCGTAAATATTGAAGTTTTATTAAAAGTTAATAAATTGAAATTACATTAAAGTTTAATCAACGATCACTGTGATTTTTATTTTTTAACCTATATTCCGAAATTACATAATATATATTGGCTTAAAATTTATCGAACAGGACATGCAAACAGGATCTACAGACCATTTATCGAACATAGCATTATTACATATAGAAGAAAAAAAAAGATCATGACTGAAAAGTGTGATTTTATCAAGATTTTAAGGACCTCTTGTTACGAGATTGTTACGAATAATGCTCAAATAATCAAATGGTCTAAAATCATATCCCAACGTAACATAATTTTACTAGTATGTAATATAAGCAATTCTGACAGAGAAAATTCGAAAAAGAATTAGTTAAAAAGTTTACCATAATTTGAAGCTGAACTAATAATGAATGCTAATGTTACATCAGAACTAATTGATGCCTTGTTAGAGTTATAATTCTCTAATTCAGGAAAGTTTTTAGCCATTTCTACGTCTGTAATCTATACAAAAGTGTGATTAATAGCACAAAGTCTTCTGATTGATGGAGGTTATATGAAGCATTTTTCTTTTTCTTTTTTTGCTTAGATATTGCCTAACATTTAACTTGGCTTTACATAACGAGTTTTCCAACAAAATCAAACGTAACTTCACGCTCAGAAAATTGCAAGGTGTGAGATCAGACGATTGAGGTCACAATAATACTTAGTAATAAAGGTACAATGTGGTTTCATGATTTAAGTGACTTTTTAGAAATTTAGGACAAATTTGAGTAATTTTAGCTTTAATGATTGAATATTATAATATGAGATGGCCCACCACCGGTTGCGTAAAATATTTTAATCATTTTTGGAATGCAACAATCAGATAATGGTCCACTTTCAACATTTTCCTCCCTCCCTAATTGTCGGAGAACTCAGCTACATTGTCACTATTTTGATAATACAGTTTTACTAGCACAGTTTTTTTTTTCTTTCAAATTTCCCATTTTTCACAAAGAATAAAATTTTAGTGACTTTCAGCAAAATTAAACTTGTATGGTTTCAAAAGGACATCTCAGACACGAATGACATGAAACGTCATAAAGATTTTGAAGTTATAATAGCGCTGCCACTATGTTGTTCGTCAAAAATGTGAATAAATAAGTTATCAGCTTCATTTTTCATTAAAACTAAAAAACTACTCTGCTGAATTATTCAGTTTTGTATCAGTAATAAGAAAAAATCTGGGAAAATCACTTTAGATATTTAAAGTGTCCCAAGAAAAGATAACATTTTAAAAGCTCGTCTTTCATACTTGCTGGAAAAACTTTTCTTCGCTTGGAGACATGAAACTGGAAACGAGTTTGAGAAGTCAAAATCAATGTTTTTAAAAAAAAGATTAAAAACTATTCGTTGAATAATTAAATATTTCTATAACTACACGATATATAAATAACATGTTTTGTGTAAATATCCCGTACACAGAATCAGAAATACCACTCTAAGTTTTTTTTCTTACAATTTCAGTGTCATTAAATTTCCCCTACTAAATGTTTTTTTAAATGCATATAGCTATTACTATTGCTAAACTAAAAACTATTGCTTAAGCAGTTAAGCATTTCCCTATTTACATGGTATATAAATAAAATGTTTTATGTTAATCTTCCATATACATAATCACTAAATAGATTTGTTTTCATTTTTTATGTGATTACATTATGTCTACGAATTGGTTTTAGATAATATATGCTATTCTTATTAATATTTTAAAGACCATGTGATAAGAGTCAAATATTAGTATGCAACTGTTATATTTTAATTTGGTTAGAAGTAAATTACCAAAACTTCATACGAATAATACATAGCAATGTGTAATTTTCTTAGGCATTTTAAGGCAAATATTTTCCCTAATGGAATAAAAATATATCTCAAATTGTAATTTAGCTTATCATGAAAAGTATTTTATTTATTCGTTTATTATAACGAATGGTAAACTATAATACTGGGAAATTATGAGACAAAATTTTTATACAAAACAATGTATTAATTATGATATTATGTAAAGTAATTTCGTTTGGTTATAAATCTAATCTAGACACTGCATATATTACATATTTTATGAGTCAATTTACTAAAAGGCAATTCCAAAAATTTTTGCATTTGCATAATTACATTCTGTCCTAGAATAATGTGTAAGAAATAATATATGTTGTTAATTGTCATATTTAATTATTATTATAAAAATACTAATAAAATATGACAAATTAACACTTTTAATATGGATAAATGATTCCCCTTAGTTATCAAAGGGTAAAGAATGATTATAATAGGCCAAAGTTTCTTTTATAATTACTACTTTCTTTAAAATGAAAAAAAAAAGACTTCGGATGAAACCCCAGTTTTCATAGGAATTACATTAACATATATTGAATAATCGTTACGAAGGCAATAAAACAGCATTATACAGTAACGAATCATTATGTATATTTTCAGCAAAGATTGAATTTTGTATTCCATAATTCACTAAACAACAAAATGTATGTGCCCTAAATTTCTTGTAATTAACATTTCGAACATTATTCAGCATCGTGAAATGTACAGATAATGGAAAATTATTTAAAAGGTGTTTTAAACATAGGAACAGGAAACTATTTAACTTTGCCTTCATCTTCAGCTCCATTGAACGAATTAGCTAAGCAGACCAGAAGGAACTAATAGCAATGAGCTAATTACTATACAAAAACGGTTTAGGTGATGAAAAGAAAATATGCAGCAACACTATGAACATTATCAGTCTCACATTCAGTTGCGCTGGTGTCTATATAGGTGCATTGTATTACAAAATAAATCATTATTGTTGCTCTGCATTAGGAATCATGTAGCTCGACGTACGCAATGTAATCACACGTACATATACACCACACACACACATAAATATATACTGTATGCCCCCAAATATACAGCACTGAAATTAGCTCGACTCAAAATCTCTAGGTTTGTCGACTGAGCATAGTTCAAATTACACGGGTTCGCAGCGGTGAAAATGGAGCTGTGCAGTTGTTGTGGGAAATTGAACTCTCGACGGATCGAAAAAACATTTATTGTTGAACATTATTTCTGCTCATACGGACGCGGTCTCGAAATTTAACCGAGTTTGGAAAAAAGGAGATAGAACAATTCCAAGACAAGTTTAATCATAACGTTTTTATACGTGTCCAAACAATTTTAATCAGGATTTAGGAAGGTTCTGTCATTCAAAGAACATTCAGATGAATAGAGAATTTTATCAACATTACAAGGCGACTAAACATACCGCTCGAGTATCACTAGCCATTCTTCAGGAACATTTTGCAGGAGGAATCATTTCATGTGGTACTGATTTCTTATACGAGTTCCATTCCCTTCTGATTAGTATTTGTGAGGAATGTTAAAGGAGATTGAGTTCAACTCTGAAGATCCGCCAATAACTCAGCCAGGATTACGTAAGGAAGTCATCTCACTTTTAGCAGCAACATTTGTTTCAGGATATTATAAGGAATACGAATGAGCTTTATGGAATTTATCTACAGCTAGGCGGTGGCACTCTGAAAACTTACATTATGCATACCGTGGTAAATCAATACATTGTGTATGTATGCATGTTAATTTCTTTTGAGAAAGAAAATCTCCCAATAACAATA
>JAPMOQ010062740.1:0-12954 GCA_026543055.1 Argiope trifasciata
TATAAACAAATGCAATGAATTTTAGATGAAAACTAATTAGAAGATTTAGTATTATGTATAGTTATTAAATAATAAAATATAAGAAAAATATACAAATAAATAAAAAATAATAATAAAACGTGTGTTTATTAATTCATTCATAGTTAGAAAATAATAACTTATATATATGGTGGAATGTAGATTGTTATGATTTATGCAGGAAGTAACAGGACTTATGCTTTCAGGAAGATTTCTTTAATAATCACATTTCACACACGAACAAACGCAAACCCGAAAGACAATTAAAGACATTAACGCGCTCACGCTTTAACAGAACAGCATCTCATCCCATTATAATTACAATCGTAATTTTAATCGTAATCCACTATGGTATGCGAAGCTAATCAGGCATCGCTATCTCTTATCCAAAAGAGAAGATAGAGTAATGCAACTGCTACGTATAGAAAAATATGCGGATCATGGTATATTAAAAAATCATAAGATGCTAAAAATAATACTTTAAGGAAATGTGACCACAAAGATTGATATCAGAAGCATTATTTAAAAATACTTATATCTCTCTACTATCAATAAAAGCGATTGCGTGTGTTAGCGCTCTTTAGGATATGATATATAATTTAAATAACTTCCAAATTTGATATATATTTACTTTGGAAATGTTAGTATGTGGAGCAATGTTTTCGAAATATTAAACAATTAACAATTTAGAAAATTTAGTTTTGATTTTTTAATCAGAAATATTATCACACATAAATTACTTTTCCGCCTACTTAAAATTTAATTTTTTAATGAGATCAATTTAGGTGCTGCGATTTTTTACAGAACTTTTAATTTTTTAAAAAAAGTTATCTGCAAACAATAATATTAAAGCAATCCTTGTCGTTTCCACTAACATGGAATCGATTTTTTTTTCCATTGATGAAATTTAAGTAAAAAAGATGCATTTTTTGCATTTCCCATGGTAACTTCCAAATGATGGTTTACTTTTTGTAAAATTTACAGTTTAACTTTTTTTGTGTAAATCTGGAATTAGTAAGTAAGGACATGATTTTTAAATTTTTTATTTAGCAATGTTATTTACCTAAGAGAGCCACAAAAAAGCAGCATTTATTAAAAATTGTTTTTGAAAATTAAGTTTAAATGTTTCTAATTGTTGTTTGGTAATTAAAAAAGAGCTTTCTTTACTGAAATGCACAGCAATGTAGTGACACTGCTATTCTATTATTTATAATCAACGTTTAAACAAACAATTGTTTTAAACATGCATTTAGTTTTTCTTTCATAAGAGTATTAAAAATTAGAGTATTTTATTACATATTTAATTTTTATGAATCATATATTTAAATAATTATCAAACGTAAGAAAATATAGTTTCTATTGAGGTTTTTTGGCCGCAATTTCTGAGAAAAAGTCTATCAAAATTCGAAAAATATGCGATTATTTCCACTTTTAACCCTTAAACACTCCGATGTCTCCTCTGAGGCACCATTCAAAGTAATGCATCATTTTTTTTTATTTAAATATTTTCTTAAATACTGACTGATTAAGAATGGTATAAGTATGTAGATTAATTTTCCAGGAAAATTCAACTTAAAAATTGATATATATTAATTCTTCGGTGCAATAAACAAATCCTCTTATTTGGCAAATATTTCTGCTTCGAATTACCTTTCGGAGCGCTTATGGTTAAATAAGATATTATGTTTTCCTTAGCAGATTTCTTAGTCCATTCACAATAAAATTCAGTAAATTCATTCATCGCCAGTTACTAAATTTCTGTCCGCTGAAAATCAATAGAAGTCAAAATGCGTTAGATTTTTAATTTACATAAGTTCAAGTAAAGTATTCATATCCTTTATGATTGCTACTTGGGAATTAGATGTTTTAATTCATAATATTTGGGATAACTGTCAGTAAAAGAAAAAAATACTGTTATATTTTTAATTATTTACTTAAAGTTATTGAAAAAACAGCTATGAAATCAAAATTTACCAATTAAGGTAGTGATTTTTTTTTTAAATATTGGGAAAAGGACATTTTTTTGGCTAAAAAGGCGTATAAGGCAAAATTCTTTTAGTTTTAGAGATTTATCAAATTATTTGTAGGGCGAGGAATAGTTTAAGGAATATATTGTCTAGCTCCTGAATAACAAAAAATAAGCTGCATTTCTAGCCATTCTTTAAATATTGGGGGGTTCGATAGATGATTGATACGAATTTTTCGATTTCTTTTTCACATTCTGAAGCCCTAAAATAACTATAAAATATTTCTAAATGAATAAATTACTTATTTTCTGGTTTAGGAATTGCAAAACATATTGAGAAAATGTTATAACGAATTTTTACAAAAAATAAGTATTGGATTTTAATTTATGAAGTTTTCGGTAAGAAAATTCTATCATATGCAACATTTGAGAAAATAGCATCTAAAAATGTAAAATGCTTTAAAACGTTTGCTAATGCAAATACAAAAATCAATATTATTTCCCCGCAAATAGATTAAGAGAAAAAAAATTACTGATTTCAATAAAGGAATCATTAAAATTTGTTATTAAATTAATCCTTAAAATTAGAAACCAGGTTCAGACACTAAAAATCTTAAATTTAAAAAAAATTCAGTGTCGCAAAAAAGCACGAATTTTTCAACGTAGTTACCTGTTTTAAACAAGTATTATATGATATACAGTTAATTAAAATACAAGGTATTTTTCTTATACTTAATTTTAATATTTTACTTTGCTATACATAAATAATTTTTAGCTTAATAAAGAGCCCCAATTACGCAACCAGTTTTTAAGAGTCTGTGGCTCCAGAGTTGCAGTCTCCTGATATAGGCAAAACAATCTGAGTTACTAACTTTTATATAAAAGGATGGAACTACTATATTTGTTATTGTATTTTTTAAATCAATCTTCAAGCTAACTAGCATGCTATTGTATGTGACTATATATTACAGATAAAACGTGTTATATCATTGTAATGTTGAATCTCATTCACCGTTTCCTTTGAAGGTGAAAACATAAAATCATCTCTTAGCATAACGTAAAAGATTACCAGGACAATTATGGTTTTCATGTGATTATGACGTTATAAGAATTTTAAACAAAATTACGCAAAACTATGGAAATAAGACATTTTATATGTACAACAGAGGTTCCCAAACGGTGAGATGTGATTCATTTTTTGGGAAATTGAAACGACTTGTCTAATGTTTACTTTTATCGTTCCGAATTTGAAGGAAAAAAAATATGAAGTGAATTTTAAATTTTTATTAAAAAATTAGAAATATTTTTATAAAATTATATTTGATGATAAATGTCGTCCTATTTTTGCCTTAAAAGTGTGTTTTTTTTTTTTTTTTTTTTTTTTTTGCCCATAAAAAATAAGTAAAGAAAATAGAAAAAAAAAGAAAAAAAGGCTTCAAACTTCAATAAGACGTAACGTTAACAAAGTAGTTTAGAAGACAAATAAAAAAATGCCGATACAATACTGCAAAATTTAGAAGAGGATAAACCAGCACTCTAATGTATAAAAATTCAAACTTCATAAAATTTCCAAAAATACATTTATGAGCTCGAACACCTTAAATATAATTCTTTGCGACGTTTAGAGCATTTTTCCAACTAGAAATTTATGTTTATCTTTAATGGTTTAAAAATTATCCATTGATTCACGATTATAATGAGATGCGATCTCTCTTGTATATTATGAGATAAAAGTACAAAAAAGAATAATTAAAAAAATTATTGCAATAAAATAAAACTCTTAATTTAAGGTATTCGACTACGTTAAAAACTCTGGTTATCGAACGCTTTGGCGATTTATTATTATTATTATTATTATTTCTTGTAGTTCAGACTTTCCTCTTTCCAAAACAGTTTGTCTCTTCTAGGGAAAGACAGGCCTGACCTATCATTCAAGGTCACCTATTTTTTTCAGCTAAAATTTCTCTTTAGCTTCAATTTTCATAAAAGTTTCCCTTTGTTAGCATTATATCTGAAAAATATAATAGGTATTTACATAAAAAGCTCAGCGTATGTTTTAAATAATATGTATGGGCAATGAAATGAACCAAAAGTTTTATTGAAATACTTTTTCATTTAGAGGTGTTTTTAGAAAAATGAAGTTGCGAATGGATGGGGATCAAATGCGCATATAAGTATATTTTTATCTATAACTTCCTAGCATCTCAAAATGTTTCTTAGATTTTGGTTCATTTCATTCATCATTATATTCTATAACTTGAGTAAAAAAAAAAAAAAAAAATAGGATTGCTGCATTACCATTTTGTATAGAGTGTTAACCGTTCTGATTAAATTTCATTAAAATTTACTTCCAATTTTCCTATTTCTCAAAATATATTATATTTTCCAATAATTTTTATTGCATTTATAGTATTTATAATTGACAATACATCTAAAAACTATAAAAAATTTTTGAAAAGTCGAATTTTTTGAAAATTTTACTATGAACATAGTCGGATACCTTAAATCATTTCAAAAGAGACTTCAATTCTAATAATCTATAATCATTGATATGATTCCTTAAATTAATTAAGATTTTAAACCTAAGGGTGACAAGTGAATGCTATTATTTTAAAGTTTTATTGAGTTACAGGTAGCTGCTGCTATTATTTGAACGACGCGTATTTCAAGAGGTAATAAATTCTTATCTTTAATGCAGACATGACAAATATTGAGCGATTTTAACAGCAGACACTGTCTATCTCTTTGTTATACGACTTAAGGCCTTAATCACACGGCAAAATATCGTCGGCACTTTCCGTCAGCAAGCGACAACGAAAGTGACGTCTTTTGTGTGACGTCACTTCAAAGTTTCACATGATTGGTTGAATTTCGTTTGCGGACAATATTTCCAACGACATTTTTGAACTGGTTAGAAAAAGTTGTCGATTATGAAACTTGCTTGACCGGTTATGAGGGTAGAAACGGAAAATTGCTGACGGAAAGTGCAGACGATATTTTGCCGTGTGACAAGGCCTTAACACTTTTCTGCGGCACAATTCATCGCTTTTGTGGTTTGTCTCTGTCGACTCGCATCTGGGGGGAAGGGTATTTCAGAAAAGAGGACGGGAAACTTCCAAGATGGTGGTTGGCTCTCACCACCCTAGTAGGAAGAAATGGTGTGGGGGCGGTTACCTCCCATCGATGATGACTCGTAAAAAAAGGGTTGTGCCGTGGGTGGGTAGTGATGGCCTTTAGGACTCACCCACAGTTAAAGCCAACGTGTTACGGCTCTCCACTGCGGAATGATTTTTGTTCCTTTATTTATTAATTGTAAATTTATATTTTAAAAAGTGGTGGCAACATCAACTTTTGTGTCTTTTAAAATTTAGATTCTTTCATACATATTTAAATATTATGAAAAATACAATAATAAATATTATTTATTATTTTCATAATAAAATATTTATTATCAAAAATACAATACTACAATTTGTACTACAAGTAGTATTGTATTTTTTGTGAATAATTTGTCTTCAATCAGAACTCAGAGAAGTGGTATTCTTTAGGAAGTAATTTTTTTTTGTCGTGACCGTGTATCCACGGAAAGGGGGTGCAGTAGCTTCTGAGGGTAAAGACCCCTGAGCACCCAGAGGGCAGAAGTCTGACTTGTAGCTCAAATGAAGATGGCACACACATTCGCTTGCACAACCCCTTTTTACAGGGGACACATTCACGCGCCTCACAGACAGAACGCAGAGTAACAACTATGCCCGAACCGGGACTCGACCCGGGAAGCTCAGATCACGGGAAAGACGCGCTATCCCTGTGCCAGGACGCCGGCTTTAGGAAGCAATAAGCATTTTTTGTTCTGGAAGAATGAATCGTTTACTTCAGTAATCTCCTGGTTATTCTTTTTTAAAACAATTTCTGTGAAAACGAATTCTGAATTCGAAAAGAATAAAAGAAAAAAGCTGTTGTGTTCTGGCTATGTTGGTCTATGTTTGTTTTAATAAAACTTTTTTTTGGATATCATGGAGTTAGCAAGTTTCGATGTTAGATGGAGTCTAAACTAATTATGTTAATCTGCCCGCACTACAAGTGTTGCGTGAACTAAGGTAAAGGGCTGCGTTTCGGTCGGTCAAATTTATTAGTGAACTTTCAGGCGGGTCGGAGCAGCTGGTTAAGGTTTGGTTGTGGTGGTGGTTCTAATGCTCCTTGGTCATACCAAGCACGAATGAGCAGAGCTCTTTCGAATTAAGGTAGACGTGTGCGCCTTTCGTTGTTAACGAGCACCGTTCAGGTGAAAGTACGACTTTACTCAAACACACACGACACAACCCTTTTTAGGGGGCGGTAGAACTCATTCATACACTCAATCATCCATCCGCAAGTCAGAATTTAGATCCAAATCAGAGACCGACTCATCCCTGATTCAGTACCCCCAGAGGTATTGTTTTGTTACGGGAACTTTGAGAACTTTGCAGTCACGACCTATTTAACATGCCCAAACTGCCATTAGCCAACACGGCTGTCTTTGGCCGAGATGAGGGCAGAACCTGAGACCTTTCGGCTACGATACTGACGCTCTACCAACCAGGCTACCGCGGTCTGGTTAAGGTTTACCTCTGTAGATAGTAACGCGATGATTGTTAATCATGGACATACTTAGAAGTAATCTTTTACAAATATATACATAGTATAAAATGAAATCTCCTGAAAGCGTCTGTTTATTTAAACTAAAAAAAACTGGAGAAATTTTTAGCCGAAATCAGAGATATTTATACCATTTTGTAGAACATTTATTGGGGAAGGTTTTAGTACTTTAAAGTCATATCGAAATAATAAGTGAAGTTTTATAATTGCGATTTTAATTATTCCGTGCATGCGCGGAAACGACGCATCTGCAAATAACAAAAGCTATTGTATATGGGATATGTTTCGTTGTTTACGTTTGATTTTAAACAACGATTGAAATCTCATTATGCCCCAAAAGAAGAAAATCCAACTCGGCCGTAAATGTCAAAAAGCTTCGTCTGTTGCGCGATTAGGAAAATGAAGAGGAAATAAACGTTCGGATAGCAAATATCGATGAAAGAATGTCAACACTTAGGGATGGAGAGTCTATTGTCGTTTGAAGTAAACTTCTCTCTTTAAATCGCATGAATTGTGGAGACAGAATGTATTTGAATTATGAGCTGCTGAGGAAAGAAATGATCGTCCGTCTGCTGACATTTAAATTAGAGACAGAGAAATGAAAAAACAAACAAATTTTAAAACAGCTTTTCTGTTGCATATTTTTAGTGAATTGTTTTGTCTACGGACATATCATATTTTTACATTTTTAACAGTCTGAACATTTCTGAATGGCTTCGATAAAAAATTGTTCTGTAGTAGTTTTTGATAATTTAAGTATATTTTATGTCTGCTTGATGTTGTGTAGCATGTCCATGTCATATCGGGTGGCGGTTAGACTATCTATCTTGTTTAAAGCTATTTTTTTTTCCTTCAATGCTATACCACCGGCAAGTGCTGGTCTTAACTAATAATAATTACTAAGAGTCAGATTTAGTGACAATAGTGCCCATTTATATCTCTGAATTTACCTATGAACTTAAAAGTTATGGAGATGCGACCTCTATTTACAAAGACCATCATTAATGTAGAGATTTAATCAGCGACCATTACTATTACATATTTAGTTTCATTTTGTAGTAATAGATGTCACCATGGATACCGCTGATCCAAAGTCTAAGAAGCGTGACGACAAGTTTGAGAAAAAAGCGAACTACGCATTCGCTCAGCAGACGGAGACTGAGAGGGTCATTTTGCTCCGATTATGAATCTTTAATACGCAATGTAGTTTCGCCATGAAACACCTAATTAGGCTTCATCCTTGGTGGCATCTATAGGTGATACTTTTTTCTCTATTGTAAATGGAGTCCTGTCCTGTCATAATTCTTAATGTCTTTTCTGTATTCTTTGCTGTAAATAAATTTAAGTTTCGTATTCAAAAGCTTCTCTTTAATCAGTGACCTAGATACTGACCTTAATGTGGTTGAATGGGCATTATGTCCCATCCAATTCCTACATTAATTTGTAATTCGGCATCGTAAACTGCTTTCTACAGTATTCGTAAATATGATACAAAATGAAAGGCAAGAATTGCACTTCAGACGATGTATTACGTGTAAAAACCATCAAACTCAGTCTGGTTAAAACTCTTTCCCGTAATACTCGCTAATAAATGTAATTGTGCATTATTAACCTTATGCCATTGGTGAACAATAGTTACGAAAGAGTTTATTAACCTACGATCTTTGATGATTAATCGCTAGAATAGGTTTAAAACAAATGTAGAAAAAAAACCAATGTACATTTTGATTGCTTCTCTTCAGCCCAATCAAAACCAAAATTTGGTTTAAAACTACAATTATAAACACAAAATTGCTTATTAAGTTTTCGTAAGTTTAAGGTACTGCATTTTGAATAATCACTTGCATGCTCTTACGTGTGAAAATAAAGATGAACAAATGATCAGCCACTTTAATGGATTTAATTTCAGTTTTGAAACAAATCTACATTTTAGACGTTGAATCTGTATACTAAATTTTTATTAGTTTAATTCGTTGCTTTTTGTAGTGATATAATTCACTTGTACTTCGAAAAATCAGACGTTTCTACTGAATGGATTTCATTCAAAATTTGATAGAAATCTGCAAATTTGGTGTAATGACCCGGTACCAAATTTCATTCATCTAACTCAAAATGTTTTAGAGCTCTCATATTCCTAGACAGACAGAGAGATAATTTGAGAGAGAGAGAGAATTTGAAATCTGGAGAATTTTGAACTTGAAACTTGAAAACTTGAACTTGAAACTCCAGATAATTTGAACTCGAAACTCGAGAACTTGAACTTGAAACTCGAGAGAATTTGAAATCTGGAGAAATTTGAACTCGAAACTCGAGATAATTTGAAATCTGAAGAAACGCTAAAATCTCGAGCTTGAATTTTTTGACTATTACAGTTCTTTCTTTTAATACACTTAATAAGCGAAAAAGTAAAAGAAAATTATTTTGTATGTGTTCGATGCGCCTTTTCAGTTTCACCTTTTAAGAATTTTCTTTGATATAAATACGGAACACTATATGTTGTATTGTAAAACTTGGAAATAAAGATAATCGAGGCCAAGAATCTCATCGTTTTTATCATTGTTACGAATGTTCCATCAAGGAATTTTCTTCCAGTGCTGTTGATAAGTACGATGATACATTAACAGTTCCAGTAATGAGAGGCTAATGAATAATTTTCTTTTTGAAAATAACTGTACTAAATTCCTGAAAAAACACTTTAGAATCCCAATATATGGAAATGCATGTTGCTAACTAAAGTGAGCCCAGTGTGCTGATTAACTAATAGTGTGTCTTTCCTAATTAAATTGGTTTTAAGTTCTTTTCTCAGAATCAAAAAAGATTTGAAAAAACAGATTATTAATTATTAAAACAATCTACTTTTTTATTTTTTTGCTGTGAAAATTTGATAGCTTTTTTAGCCATACTTTTATACTTTTAATTTGACATCGCTTTCTGCGTTTTCAGCGTTTTTTTAGCCATACTTTTATACTTTTACTTTAAACCTCGCTTTCTGCGTTTTCAGCGTTTTTTTTTTAGCGATACTTTTATACTTTTACTTTAAACCTCGCTTTCTGCGTTTTCAGCGCTTTTTTTAGCCATACTTTTATACTTTTACTTTAAACCTCGCTTTCTGCGGCTTTTATTGATTTAAACGTCTGCAACTTATTTAAAGATTCCTATTTAGAAACTATATTCAGTATGTTATATCTAAAACGAAAGTGAATTTTAAAATAAATATTTCTATCAAAATTAAAAAAGAAATTCATTAAGTCCTCAAGTCAATAGTAATATAAAAGTAAATGACAATTGTGCCCATTTTTTATGGTAAACGATTTCTAATCTTCTGAGAATATTTATTCTTGTAGGGATCTATAAAAATGACTGTTGAGTTTTCCTTCTTTCAATTATATTCCCTTTAATGAACAAAATCAACAGTCATTTTTTCACTGCAGTATTCATAATTCATCCAGTACTCATAATTTTTTTTTCATTTTAATATCTTTGTTCACTGTATAGAAATTTTATACGGTACTATTGAAAATCTAGATTTGATACATAGACATTTTCGATATAAGTAGACTCGATATGTGAAATCCAAATGTGGTTCAAAAATTTTTAATTACGGAATTAAAGGTTTTAAATATTCTTTTCTTTAACATCTATAAAATTTCCATTTTTATTCCGTCACCATAGTAACTAAACTAATTAAAACTAAATAATGAAGATACTGCAACTCTTAATGAGTCTCCCACGCATATTTGAGAATAGTGTCTCTTCTCAAAACCAAAACTGCAATATATTTGCACACAAGGGTGAATTTTACTTCGTAGGCGTTCTAAGGCACCCTTTTTACTTAATAAGACCCGCTTTTATAAAACACCCTAGTAAGCAATTTTAAAGTAAAGTTGTTTAAATTGAATGAACAAGTGTCAACTTCAAAGGAGCTTGATTCAATATATTAAATAAAAGAAAAAATAAATAAGGCATTTTAAATATTGAAAATATTATAATATTTTAAATATTGGAATATGAAATTTGTCAGAGCTGTCTTGTAAATAAATCAAACTTCTGCAAAAATTAGAATTATTCTCAGCGTTGTAAACTGCAATTGATTGGTATTTTGTATAAATTTGTTGGCTTGTTTGCTAACCCCTTCTCTTTTACCAGCATAAAAATTCTGGACCTTGGAATAAGCCATAAAAATGGGCTCAGTTTATTTTATTTTCAGAGTCTCACACGTCAGGATTTCATATCTTTTTAATACAATAAAAGAAATCAAGTATACATTTTAAACAATTTTTTTTTTTACTGATATGAATTAAAATTGAAAACAGAAGTACAATTTTAGTAATATCACATGCCAAACTACCTAATCAAATTATCTAGATCATGGCGTTTTTCTAATTTTACTTTTACATACTCACAAATACATAGGAAGACAAATGATCCTCCCTAAACGGATTTTGGTTTAGGTATGATTAACTAGGTTTTAGCGGCGACGAAAAAGCGCCAAGAAAGCTTTTCGCCAAATTGTGAAACTCTATCCAAGTGCATTATTATCTATACTTATAATAAAGCTCAATGTGTGTGTGTGTGTGCGTGTGTGTGTGTGTGTGTGTTGGCGCTCTACAAGCCAGACCGTTGGACCTACAGCTACCAAATTTGGTACATGTATACCTTGGACGTCGGGAATGTGCACCTCGGAGCCCTTTTTTCGAATTTTCAATTAGAATTTGAATTAATTAAAATTTAAGCGAAATTTCGACGTTTTTCCGCTATAACTTCCGAAAATATTATCGGATAAACATGATTTTAACATCAATTTAAAGATAAAAAAATTAGCTTTCTAATAGTATCAGTATTTTAACATTTAACTTAAGCTTCTATTTGTAATGAATTTTTAAAGAAGCATTTCAACTATATTTTTCAACAATATATTTCGGACAAAACAATAAAATTTAATCTGCAGGAGCACGTTACGAGTGGAAGGGGAAAAATTATCTTTTATCAATAGGTTGCCATCAGATAGATAAAAACTCAAATTAAATAAATAAATAATTATTGCAAATTAAACATTTAAAAATGCAATTTTCAGCACGTGTCTGCATGAAATGAAATAAATATGAAATATGTTTTTTCTTTTTAAAAAAAAGAAAATGCAAAGAATTTTTTGTGACTTTTACAATATTATTAATTAAATAAATCAGCTTTGTTTAATAATAGAAATACATCTATAAAAAAGTCTAAATGAAGTAAATAGCTGCATAGTATGTAGCACGAGTCTATAAATGCTTTAAAAAATGAAGAATATTTAGCTTTTAATTAAAAAGAGATGAACTTGTGATATCAGTGTTTTAATGTATAACTCAAGCTTCTATTTTTAATGAATTTTTAAAGAAATATTTTAACTATGTTTTTTTGAGCACGTGACTGGATAAAATAAAATAAGACAATGCCGGAAGTTCAAATAAAAAAAACTATCATCGCAAATCAAATCTAAAGAAATACAACTTTCAGCATGTGACTGGATAAAATAACATAAATATAAAATGATATATCTTTTAAAAAAATAAATGCAAGGCGATGGATTCTATGATCGTTTGCAATAGATATATAATTAATTCCATAAATTATCTTTATTTACAGTAAACCTGGTTGAATTTAGACAGGATATGCATTGAAATCCCGACTTAATGTCATATTTCTAAAATCGTTTGTAATATCTGTATCATTAATTCAATAATTTTTCCCCTTTTTCGCTTTGTTTAAAAAACATATTTAACATTTTGGCAACATCACCGAAAATTTTTTTTTAATATTTTGGAAGCATAATCGATAAATTGTTAGAGCATTAAACTCAAAAAGTTTTTTCGAATAAAGTTACCGACTCTTTAACTACTAATAACTGAATCTTTTAACTGTAACTATTTCTTAAATTTTGGCTAATGAATATGTGATTTAATTGAAAATTTTAGAACGCATTACTCATGGCGAACCAGCTGGTCGCCAAAAGCGGCTAGTTTATTATAAAACATTTTGAACGTGCGAATTACTTGTTTTACAGTTTGACGATTGAAATCTCCAAATTGGCGAATTTTTTTTCTCGTCTATTTTTGGCCGCCGTTACAACTGACAAGTACCTGGGTTTGAAACAGATATCAAACTTCATCTATCTATTTCTCTGCTAATACACCTATTGGTATGTGTGTTGTGTTTAATTAATAATATTTTTGACAACATGGGCTTCCGAACATAAGTAGCTCATTGTCGCAAACTCAAAATCACGTCATGTTACTATTGTATAAACATAAAAAATTATTCGGAATTTGAAAAAATATATAGCTGTTCACTGAACA
>JAPMOQ010062743.1:0-26557 GCA_026543055.1 Argiope trifasciata
GCAGTGTCCGATTCTAAATGCCCTCTTCAGTAATTGTCGCATTTAAGGGAGCCCTAACCGTCTAACCCTTTTCGATCAGCTCCAACTTCCGGACCGGGAGATCCGTAATTATTTACCATAGGGGCTTGAGTTAAGTAGGTATGATATAACGTACAGCGGGAATACATATTGTGGGCTCGCTCCGAGCTAATTGGTTTTATTAAGGAAGCGCTAATTATACCGGCAGTGCTCGCAGATGGCCAGCCCAAATTGAGGGGAAATCAGAATAGGGCGTCCCGTCATTCTCCTGGACGCTGCCTGATGACCAGGATTAAAATTGAGATTGTAATGATATTATTGAAATAATACCCAGGGACTCTCGACTCGGAGTAAATTGAAAAGATAATTCAAATTTCAAGTGCACTAGAAAACTTGTACGTTCGCGGAATAGTCTGGAATAAAGACGATAATAGGACATTGGGAATGTGAAAGGTTAAAAAGGCTTTTCATTGGTTTTTTTTGTTTATATTGGGTAAATTTATGGATTGTATCTTAATATATATGGTTTTTAAATGATATTGAAACGATTTTCCTATGATATGGGTGACAAGAAGCGATAATCTAGAACATTAGAAGAAGGATGTAATGTTCATGCTTCTAATGCGTCTCTTAGAGCTTACATAAATGTTTAGCACTGATATGCAGTCAATAAATAAAAAGGGTTTCTTCAACACAATCCTGGCTGTAGAATAAGAATAGTTTTTAATATGTTAGGTGAATTGGATTCATGCTTATGTATTGGAATCATATATATGTAATTTAAATTGGAACAATGCATATCGAATGCATTCTTTGAATTTAAATTTTGAAAATTATTGGCCGCCTTCGGCAACTAACTGTTCATCTATGATATAAACTACAATACATTATAATGTCAATTTTGATTATCTACATCTTATAAAACCAAATGAGAATACTATTTTAAATTATACTTACGTAATAAATATTAAGCATTTTAATTGATTAACTATACAAGCATAGTTATGGCATTAATAGGCGAAATCTGTCCAGTTATTGAATTTGGAGGGCATGCTAAGGTTTTATTATTCAATATCTCAAGAAAATGGAATGTGGAATTGGGGAACTGATATAGTTAAATGAAAGTTCAAATGAAATAAAAAGTATTGAAATTAATACAGGTGGGGGGGGACCTATTGTGACTTTTCCTAATATAAAATATATAGTTAAGTATTACTTTCTTGATTTTCTTCCAAAAATGAGTTGTTATGGAGGATAAAAGAAGATGAATGGCAAGTTTATGAGTTATGAACTTTCGTATGAAATAAAAATGCACTAAATAGATACTGTGGTTGAAGTTGATAAACTCTGTAATAGCGTTTTTTTCCATGGAGATTATATAATACAGCAGTATTTTTAAGATCCATCTCAAAACATCAGAGACAAAGATGACCATTAATGATTTTATTAGTCATAGAATTTCAAATAAATAAAAAATTAATGAAACCGAAACTGTGGTTGGATTGGTAGATGATTTTCCCAATTGTTTTAAATGTAGAGAAAAATTGTACAGTGCTTAGGAGGAAAAAGATGTGTCGTCGCGGCATATTGTAAAGCAGAGTATACTTAGACGTTGAATGAATAGCTTAGTAAAATTTGTCCCTCTAGTGTCGCATGTATTGACACCCGCAAATTGTCGATTTTCTATGCTTACCTTTTGATAAGCCCATATATTTTGATAGCCAGACGAAATATTGAAAATAAGCAGTACTAATTTTTGTATGAGTGATGCTTTTAAAACTTTCTAGTGTGCTCTATAACAAATATGCGAGATTATTATTGAATGTATGCCGCAAACAACAAACCCTTTAGAGTACGATCATTGCCGATTAATCGCTGGGATGATGTTAATGTACAAATATTAGCAAATCTAATGCAGTTGAACTCCTTTCTAATACATAAAACCAAAATTTGGAACAAAACTAAAATTATAGTCACAAAATCACATGCTAAACTTTACATATTTAAGCATTATTGAGTTCAGCATATTGAAAGCGTTTATATATTTGCAAGTCAGATAGATAGATAGTTTTCCACTGATCGGATTTAGTTCCACATTTGATACATATTTAAAAAATTATATATAAAATGTGTCCATCTAACACTCTTCATCATCCATATAGCTTTCAACCACGTAACTCTCATTATTTTTTCATTATATATTATATTCCAGCGGCCGAACAAATTTCCATTGAAATGATTTCTTTCAAAACTTAATAGAAATTTCTAAGTGTAATTCCATGAAAGATGTTTTGTTGTTCGGATTCAGTGAGGTGAAGATTCTTTAAAATCTCGAGTTCGAATTTTATGGTGATTTCAATATTTTGTCTTCGTATATTTACTAAGTAAACTTCATATACTTAGAAAGTAAAAAAATAATAACAAATGTTCTTAACACTAGATTACAACTGATTTTTTCCCAAATAAATAAGTACAATATTTTATCATACCCATTGCTTCAATTGACAAACTAAAACAAAACCTTACTTAATGTATTTTACAATGATATTTATATATACACTGCATTTAGCAAGATCTTTCTTGTTCATCTTCTTGAAGAAGTTAGAAAATACGTACTATCTTCTGAATATTATCTTTAGAAAACCAAATATTCAATTTCTTTTTTATAAATCCTGTATAAAATGTAAGTTTTTCATCCCAACTGATAGCAATGAATAAAATTCCTTTAATATAAAATAAAGTTTTTAGAAAAATAAAATTTCTGTCAGGATAACCTATCGAATAAAACTAACAAGAGGATTACTAGAAAAAGATCCTTACTCAATTTTAATTCATGGTCCAATGCCTGTGTATAGTGTCGAAATTCTACAGGAAAGACAGAAAAAAAGACAGATTTTCTACTAGGCACTTGTTTTCAAGTGCCTGGTAGAAAATCTCTCTATGCATAAGAGATTGAACTCTCTTTATGTTTCTAGATTGTATTTATGTAGAAGCTACTACAATTTAAATTTAACTTGTAGCAGTTTCGGTTTCTAGTGAAATCAATTATTCTCAAAATAAGATGACTTATTTAACGAATCCTCATAAGACGTCCAATGCAAAAAATGTGGATGTGAAGTCAAATTGCTTAGTAATCAGTTTCAATTTATCTTTAATCTACTAATAATGAAAACAAAATCGCGTATCTTTAAATGTGTGTTTGCAGGCACTACACCTGCTAAACTGTTCTATGCAGCACAATAAATTTTGGCATGAGCATATTTTAAGGAAGAAATATCTATCTATCTGAATAAAAATATGTAGGCAGTTTTTGTCGTTTCAGTTATGTGGCAGTTTTCTTCGTGTATAAAAATAATAGAAACCCACATAATTAAATATTTGATGAAACGATTGGAACGGATTGCATTTTATTGGAACAATAAAATCATTTTTTTAATCATGCAAAAATTCTTTTAAGAACTGCTATAACCAAGAAAAAATTACTCAACAACTAATATGGTATCATTAAATAGAAAAATTTTATAATTTTAAAAATACATAAAAAGTTTTTTTTTATCTTAATAGTTTCAAACGCTGCTATAAAAAAAAACTAAAATGTCGCTTAATTTTTAGTTTTAAAAAAATCCTTCCAATCAGAAAACATTTTTACTCCCCAAAGAATACATTTATTAAATTTGGCTACTCTAGTCATATGGGCGTTTTACTAAAAGGCATCCTTTATATTTTGGTAATCAGACGCAATTCTTTATTGTAAGAAGACGCATCACAAATTATTAAATGGCATATAATTAAAATGTTATTTCCATCAAATTATTCCTAAGCATTCAGCCAAAGTTTTTAGTGTAACTGTGTTTTAACATTGTCCGTGGTATCACTTTCGTTAACTTTTATCTAAATATGATAGTTCATACAAGCCGAACATGCTGGCATCCTAATATAGAGGTAGTGCGTCTTCTTCTTAATTTGGGTGTCACGGGTTTGAGGCTCGGTTCACATGTGTTTGTTCGTCTTTTGTTTTCTTTTTGTGAGGTTGTGAATATATCTCCCTGTAAAAAGGGGTTGTGCAAACGAATGTGAAGGATGAAGTAGTTGACTCTAATGAAAAAACCAGAGAAGCTCACTCAGTCTATATTGCTGACATATTTGTCAGCGGGCTTGTAAAGGGCCATAAATCATGACAGCAATACGCCAAATTTGAAGAGCACAAAGAATAGAAATTAAACGGTAGTTTAAAGATTAAAAAGTAAGCAGAATTTCAGTTTAAAGAGATAAAAAAAAAGAAGAAAATTATGCAAAAAAGAGTTTAGGACTTGAGAAAGAAATCGCAGGCCTCAAAATTTTGCAAAAGAAGTTAGAAACTTTTTAATTCATTTAAAGAAATGCTGATTGTTTTAAGTCAAGCGTTTTCAAAATGCTTTAACAGTTGACAACCTGCCTTTGTCGATCAGTTTACCGCCTAGATTATTCACTCTTTAGGTTGTTAAATTATTAATATGGATGCATTTCTTTAAAAACACATTTCACCTTCTAATTTTATACAACTAAAGATGATGAATTTTACTCAAGCAGTTTACTGCACGTAAAAAAGGGTTATATAATATGAAAGCGGACGTTAAAATCCTACTGTGAATTGAAAGATTGGCAAATTTACGCCCTTCGATGTTTTGACGGAGAGTATGAATCCCAGAAAAACTTTTTCAATTTCATATAGTGTATCAAATTGAAATAAAAATAATGTTAAAATTGAAAGAAAATTGTACGAAAATGAAATTAATATAATAAAGAGGGTAATTATTTTTAGTTTTAAGATAATACAAAAAGCACTTTTATAAGATAATTGCTTCAAAACATGTGAGCAATTAGTTTCCTTAGTCAAATCATAATGATTAAGTCTAGACTTAAGATTAATATATGGGTTTCAAAATTGAAATATTTTAGAGCGATTTCAAGCCAGATATACTCGTGACTATTTTAATTGCAATTTTCAAAGTCTGTTAGTTTTTCTGGTATATACAAGGATTACAGAGAGAGAGTGTTTTGGATGTTTGGCATGATTTTGACATTCTTGGCGAGAAACGGTACATTTATTTTAATTCTTACTACGATTGCTTATACATCAGCTATTAAGGCTATTTTTGTAACTAATGGGTATTTTTGGTAAGGTATATTTGGGTATGGGTATTTAAGGTAAGGCTATTTTTGTACTTTTGTTTGAAACATATTTCATGATTTCTCTTATATGCTTTCATCTAACTGATTGTCCTCTTTGGAAACAGTTTAAACTATATTCAGAATACTTTTAACAATCTTTTGACGTCCCATTGACTAGCTAAATGAAGCATTTCATTCAATATAGATGGTAAAATGCTCAATGAATGAAACAGTCTGAAACTCTATGATGTGTTTGTTTATTGCTGTTGGTTGCTATCATTCCGCAATCAGCAATAAGCTAGATTTCTATGCCACGTACGTTAGGATCACACACTACTGGTCGAAAGTATTGCTTCGAAAAGTTCGAAAATTTTCCAAGAGTTTTTTTTTCAAGAATAAGCCAGCTAAAAGTAATCTTTTTTTCCTTTAAAGTGCTAACTTGAACTATAATTGTGGTGGAGAAGTTTTAATCTATTGTCTCATTCTTTATAAAGCAACTGCACCCAACGATTGCTTCATCCAGGTAGTCTATACTAATAATATAGCTTAATGTATGCGTGTGTTGGCGCTCTATAGGCCAAATTTGGACCTATAGGTACCAAATTTGGCACATGCATACTTTGGAGGTCGGGAATGTGCACCTCGGAGCCCTTTTTTGAATTTTTAATTTAAATTAATTAAAAATTAAGCGAATTTTCGACGTTTTTCTGCTATAACTTCCGAAAATATTATCACGCAAAAATGATTTTTACATCAAGTTAAAGATAAAAACAATTAGCTTTCTAATAGTAGTGTTTTAACACATAAGTTTCTATTTTCAACGAATTTTTAAAGAAATATTTTAGTCATATTTTTCAACAAAGCTATAAAATTTTATAGATTTCAGACAAAGCAATAAAATTTTACAACAAAAGAATAATAATGATAAAAGAGCAAAGGGAAAAAGCAGCTTTTATTAAACTGTTGCCATCATTTTTACAGAAGTTCGAATTAAAAAATAAATTAACTATAACCACAAATTAAGTCCAAAAAAATGTAAATTTCGACGCGCGATTGAATGAAATTAAATAAATATTAAATCTTATGTTTTCTAAAAAAATAATAATAAATACAAGGCAAGAGTTTCTGTGATCGTTTGCAATATCTATATCATTAATTTAATAAATTAGCTTTTTGTTTATGGTGAACATGTTTGAATTTATACAGGATACGCATTCAAATTCGGGCTAAATGGCTAGTTTGTAAATCATTAGTAATTAGCATACATATTGTTTAGAAATGTTAACTTTGTCTAAATAATAATAATTATATTTTATGTAACTTGAGTCAAAACATACATTGATGAGTAACTGTTAGATTTGTTTCATACTTTGCTATGTGGGATAATTAATAAAATATTTTTACTAATATTATAAGCAAAATTGTTGCATCAACCTTCTTAATCAATCATTAAAATTAACTGATTTATCAAAAAAGGAATATTATTATTAAAAAGTGCTCTTTTCTATCTTTTCGTCCACCACCTTAAAAACATGTATTAATTTCAGGCCAATCAATGTCCAGAATTACTCCAAGGCTGATAATCAAATGAACATGTGTTTGCGTATATGAATGAATGTCTGTGTGTTAGTGCTCTACATACCAGACCATATGATCTAGAGATACCACATTTGGTATGTATATATTTATTTTGGAGGATAAGAAAGTATGCCTAGACGGAATTTTTTTGAAACTTTAATTAATTAAAATTACACTAACATTTAGAATTTTTCTACAATAACTCTTGAAAATATTACAGCATGAAACTGTTTTTTTAAAGTCCTCTTAAAAATGTCTTTTTTCATTGATAACAATGCTTTAACGTATAAATTCAGTTTCTATTTTTAATGAATTTAAAAAAAAAATATTATAATCATATTTTCCAACAATTAATTTCTCAAAAAATTAAAGTAGAATTTAACCTGCTAGAGTATGTTAAGACAGCATCAGTGATTGACAATTATTTCATCATTTTGACAATTATTGACTGAATTATTAAATTAACTTTGGTTGCAAATTAAACCAAGAAAAGTGTGATATTCAGCACGTGTTTAAAAAGAAGCATAATGTTATGGAACAAATATAAAATGTGATATTTTCCATATAACTCCATGAGAACTTATTGCTAATCAGAGATATATATAGTGCAATCGACAAATAATCGTAAGGCGTCTAGAAAAATATGAGTTGCGTGACTGTTGAAATTTGAAATTTAAATATATTTGGCTGATAAGTTATAAAGAGAGCAAGGTACGTAAGTAATCGAAAATTTTAGAACGCATTACTCATGGCGAACTAGCTGTTTGCGAAGGCAACTTGTTTATTATAAAATCGCTCTGACTGCGAAAGATTGCATTTCGTTTGTTGAGTTGTCTAAGTGAGTTCGTTGTGGATGGCTTTTCGATTTAAACTTTTCATTTCGCTTTAAAATGTTTAAATTAACTCTTAAGAAGCGATAAGGTGTTATTTTCTTTCAGAAAGAAAACATTTCAAGTGTTAGGATTGCTCATTGGTGGGATTGCAGTGAATCAACTGTTTCACATCTCATAAAGATATTCAAAACAGAGCAAACAGTAAATAAAATGTCTAAAAAGAGTCATTTGTGGTTATCTTCTATACGTGCTGATGCTACATTTACATGATTATACCCCAAAAATAGATTTACAAATTCTTCAACACTTTCAAGAGAATGGAATGAGTCCACGTCTGTCATTGCCAGTCCCAGAATAGTTCACAGGAAACTCTGTGAAATTGGTTGTTTACAAGTCTAGGAAAAAAAAACAGTAATTGCAGTATTTGAGGATGGTGGCTATTCAGCTACAGAAGTCATTTTTCTTTAATATCTGACAAGTTTGTCAGGGTTTGGCTTAAAGCTAAAGCGAGCATGTGGCTAGAATGCCTGGTTCGTACATCAAAACCAGATAGCTTAATGATGTAGAGGTGCATCTTATATTAGTCAATTGGGCGGCTTCATCTTGTACAGGGAACTATGAATGGTGATAAGTGCTGAAGGATCAATTGCTTCGAAGTGCTTTCGGCATGTTCCCAAGGCAGAAATTCATATATCAACAATTTCTAGCACCCTGACATGCATCGAAAAAGGTAAGACAAACTTTACAATTAATTTTAAATTTTATTTCATTTCAGTTATGTAATCTAAATCTAAGTATTCTTTATTTTAGATTAAGGCTGCGTTTGAAAAACATGGTATTAATATTCTCGCAGAAAATTCGTCAGATTTAAGCCTCATTGAGAATTTATAGAATATAAAATAACTAAGAATTGTCCTCGAACAAAACGAGAACTTCAGGAAACAATGATTAATGTTTGGCACTAAGAAATACCAGAAGAATTGTTGCAAAACTTCGTGGATTTCATGCCTAGCAGAGTGGTTGCTGTGATCGTAGCCAGAGGCAGCCCAACCAAATATTAAATGCCTTTCAGATAATTTGAACTCTTTTATTATGTTTTCTGATCAAAAGAGTTTGATTTTTTTTTATTTCATTTTATTGCGGGAAACCAAAATGGGTTCCGATACTGATAGCCTCTTCATTTTATATGTATTTTATTCTATTTAAAATTAAATATTTTTTTTATTTCAATAGCTTACTTATATTTCTCCTTTAGACTAAATATATTAACATAAAATGAAAAATAAAAAAAGGAGATTTATTCTTGAAAAAACGGGAAATTTCTCAAACTATAATACTATAGTTTGAGAAACGCTAACTATAGCAATACTTTTTTCAATACTGGATAGTGTATGTATATAGATATCCAGATATACTAACTTGGATGATGTTTATTCCAAAATAAATCACCGCTAGATTTTCACAATATAGCACTTTCATCCACACTCAATTAAATGCAACAATTAATAAATTCCCGTCGTAACAAATTTTCTTTCAAAACTCAGAATCTCTATAAGTTGCAGCAATGAAACATATAAACTATACATGCCGTTAAAGTACACCTAGATAACAAAAGCACTATCTTAAACCTTGAACCTCTCAATCGCACCCTCAGCAATCGGAAGATCTCCGTTGTTTATGTCGATCAAAGAGAAAGAGATAGGCATGAATTTTCAAGTTATGTATCATGAGGAGGCCTTTAAAAAATATTAACGACAGAGCCTCTCTACTTAAAGAGAGCGAATAAATATTGCCCTCGCGAATAGAACGACCTCTTTTTTGTGTCATAACCAAACCATCAGTTTAATAGCACATAATAAATAGCCATAAAAATGCGAAGTGCTTTTAGACGTCTTTTGTTGGTCTTTGAGGGCCTTTTGTAAAGAGTCGGAAGAAGTGTGGGTTATGGATAATACCTATATGTTACCCCTGTACATATACTTGGTTTTTATTGACCACCTCGGGCACGAAGGTGTTTTTAAACTTTGGGGTGAGGTGCTTCTTTTTCTTAGGGATATCTGTTACCATAGACCAAAATCTTCTATTTACAAATTTCATTTGAATTTATAAAAAATTCAAAATTTAATCATTTTTTTATAAAATTTTCCCAATTCTCAATGAATGAAAACATTTTTAAACTGTGACATTTTTCTTTGAATTACATTTTTAAACAAGATAGTTTTGAATCGGTCTTCAACAATATTAATTCTGACTGCTTTATACTTTCACTTGGTGGCATGCTAAGCTTCTCTCAATTTTGGCTATTATCTTTATTTTAATTAAGAATCTTAAGATTCTAACCTAAGATTTTTTCTGAGGGAAATATAATTTGTCATATACATTGAGGAATGAAAGTTGGTAATCATTAGATCTTCACATGCTTGCGACACTAATTGCATAAAACTCAAACATTTTATTCCACCACACATTGCATTCGTATAATAATTTTTATAGTTTTGCAAGGAGAATTTTAATATTGATATAATTAAATACATCCAGTGAAGGTACAGTAAGATGTTCAAAATATTCAACAACTGGTAATAATGCTTTATTCCTCAGGAAACACGAAAAAATGGCATTAAAATATTGTGGAAAAAAACATAAAGTTGGTAATTTCAGAAATCAACAATGCGCGAGCAAACAACAAATCGCTAAGTATAGCGAGGGAAAAAAGTACATCAACTCAAGTGTTGGACTGTTAGTTTTCTTTAAAGCTGAAACTTTCAACTTTTAACAACAACAACTTTCTCCATAAAAGAAAGAATTTACTTCGTTGATTGTCTTTAATATATTATCTTGTTTTTTGAGTCCTTGGAATAGAAGGAACATAGATAGAGGCATTGGTAAGTTTCCTACATGTTAGAAAACCCTCCTTTTTTTCGTCAAAATCAGCAGACTCATAACCAGAGACGAGAAGTTGCTGACCATGAATCCATTCAGGACCCTTTAAAATTTACTTCTTTACAATGAGACTAAACATGCAGGGAAATAATATTATAGATTCGTATGAAAATCTATTCTATGGTATCATTTTTCTCAAAACTTTGGTCAAATATTCCATTAAAATTGAATTGTCTAAAGCTTGACAATAACTCCTTTTTTAATTGTTTTATTTTACTTTTTTGTCTAATTAATTGACAGAAAATTATATTAATTCCAATTTTCTTTCAGGTCTCTACAGCCTTTAATAATATAGAGGAGAAGAAAAATGTAGACAGACAAACTTTCTCGGGTATGGCAAATTTTATGTTTCATAAGATAACGAAGAAAATAAATATTCTTTATATCTTCCGTGCCCCTAATTTGAACCAAAATTTGACACATATAGTTTTAGACCTAAAATCATGAACTATTTTTAACCAAATCTTGGTGATCTGAAGTGGTCAGGTTCACATCATAAGGATATATAGTATAAGGAAGACACCCGCACAGCTGTTTATAGATTTAGTTCAATATTTACTGCACATTTGTGATTCTAATTATAAATCAGGATATTAAATTACATTAATATAATTAATTCAATGCTTTTTTTCGAATTAGTATATTTATAAAGAGAAATAAATATAATTTAAATATTAGGTTATTGTCTCAGAGAGATCTAAAAAGCAAAGATTAGACAAAGTCTTATTTTTGACAATCATAATATTTTCTCATTATATATTTGTTGCAAAAAAATATAAATGAGTGGACGAGAGATCAAATTTTATTAATCGTTTAACTTTTAAAAAAAATATTTTTCCGCTTGCTAATTAGTTGATATATTCAGCTTTCACATTCATTTTCACATTAATCTTATTAATATTCTATAGAACACTTGAGATGCTGCAAGATTACATTTAATTGTTATACTGATTTATAAACTTTATAAATGACTTAGATTATAAATTTAAAAGTACGATGGCAAATAAGATTTGCAAGCATAACATCTGTAAATTTCAAAAATAAAATTATAAAATGATAGTGATGAACTATAAACTTCAAAGTCAAGGAATTTATATAATTCCAAGTAAATACTGTTTAATAATATCCAAATTTATAAACTTTGTTTGTTGAACTATATGTACACTGATTAAAGTTCATAATAGCGTTAACTATTGAAACTGTATACAATTTAAAAATATCAATAAAATTGCACATATTTAGAGAATCGGATACTACTCAAATTAGAGATCAAATAGCCTTATTAAAACTGTTCTTAAATTTCGTTTGAATTAATAAATAGAGATTTGCAATATTTCTAGAAAAAAAAACAACTATTGTTTTAAAACATATAAAACCATAATGCTTCTCGTGCTGAAAGATGCTCAAACGTTGTATACAAATGTGTAGACAATATATCATACACTGTCATTTTAAATACTTCGTTTCCTTAATTAGACAACAGTTCATATTTTGGGAATCGTTGTCGTATTAATTTAACAAAATTCCCGAGTAACATTTGGAATGTGCCTGGATATAATATAATTTTTATACTCTAAGATGCCTAAAAATGCCATAATAGAAAAAAATGCCCTTAAATATTCCTGCAATACCTTCACTATATTACATAATATTTAAAATTTCATATAGTGTCGTGGAAATGTCGAACAATGTACTATACTAATAGAAAGGCATAATTTTTAATTTTAATCATTCAATGTGTAATAATTTGATTGCAATAAGGACAAACATGAATGAGCAGAAGTAATTCAAAATTCTAAATAAAATTAATCAATTCGAAACAGAAATATTTATCTGATAATTAATAATGTAATACACGAATCAATCCTGTTAGAATTAACTATTGATAAACAAAATGCATGAAGGTCAATATATTATGTACAGACAATCTAAATGCTTGTAATTCTGAATTCATAATGTCACAAAAATTATTACTAGAATTTGTTTGCTTTTGGTTGGTTGTGGATTTATTTCTTGTTTTATAATATTTAAGACATATTGTGACTATTAATTCCAACCGAATCCTTTCATGATTCGATTTTCACTCTCATAGAATGACAGTGATATAGTCAAATATCTTTAATTTAGAGTTTAAATTGTCTGAATAGAGCTATTCTTCTTCTTTCTACCAGGCAAATCAAGTTTTTTTTTGTTTTATAATTTTTATAAAGGTGTCATTATTGCCTTAAAGACCAATCGAATCTCGACACATCTCACAAATCCCGTTTCGTGTCTTTTTCAGAGCATGTCACCAAAGCAGTCGGCGGGTTTCATAAAGACGATACAAGCAAATGAGACCCCCCTTCGTCATAAACATCTCAGAAGTAAGAGGTTCGAAGCGGAGGATGGAGTGGGAAAAAAAAAGAAGAAAAGAACTCTTACTAACGTTCAAAATTAACATCCTGTTACGACGTGCTGACGGGATTAATATCCAAAATATCTAAAGAACTCTTCTTCTCTTCGTTTTGGTCTTCTTTTTTTTTGCCTTTCTTTTTTCTCCTTGAGCAGCAAAGAAAAATGGCAGAGAAAGTCTTTAGAAATTATGTTAGACTTTCTCGTTAGAACTTCGAGCATGTCAAGATAGGAACTTCCAGAATATATGAGATTGCCAAGCGTCCCATAGTGACTCCTTTGTTTTGCTTGGCAGTATGACACGTTTGCCTTGCTGAGGACCGAGAGTCTTGTAGAACATTATGGATCCATCTCTTCTTCTCTTTTGCCCTCATCTTCAATATTTCTTTTTTTTCTCTTGCATTTCTTTTCAAAAAGCCAGGTCATCACTCATTGGGTTAATTGCTGAATATCCAGCCAAGAAAGAGATGCTAAATCAGTTGGGCTTGCCATAAATTCTTAGCATGCCGCGCGCAGTTGAGGTATTTAAGGTAACTGCTTGTCTCTTTTAGAGGTATAAAATATTAGCTGTTTATGTGGACGAGAAAGTAAGCTCTTTTAATTTCTTTTGGCTTTTTTCTATCCTTTATTGTGAATTCGTTTTAAAATTAGTAAGTCTAAGTTCCTTAGATAATGGACCTTTGTAACGAATTTGATGTAATGTCTTCTTCAAAGAGAGTAAGAATTTTTTTCCTAATTATTATCAGAGTCGGCTTAAGGAATTCCACCCTAAACTGAAAACAATTTTGGGAAACACATTTTTAGTTTTTAATAATCTAAGGATTTAGCAATAGGGAGAAAGAAAAGCATCTTCTTTCGAATTTCCTACAAAATAATATAATATAACGCATTTTATCATTGAATATATACTTCTTTACAAATTGATGAGATTACTGTGAATATATTTTGGTAGCTTTTTTTTCAAGAGTGTGCATAATTTGATGCTTATATACAGTGAAGTGACAAAAGTCATTTGATAGCAATATACAAATATACAGATGGCAGTAGTATCACAGCGAAAAAGTATACAGTTCGTTTTCCAGAGCTTTCATTTGTGTTCAAGTTATTCATGTGAACAGGTTTTTCGTGGCAGGAATTAACAGTAACAGGAGAATTAACAGACTTTGAACGTAGAAAGTTAGTTGGAGCTAGACGCATGGGTCATTCCATTGCGGATATCGTTAGTGAATTCAACATTTCATGATCCACAGTATCAAGAGTGTGCCAAGAGTATGAAATTGCAGGCATCACATCCCATCATGGACAGCGCAGTGGGCGACCACCTGCACTTAACGACCGAGACCGCCGACGTCTGTGTAGAATGGTCAATGTTAATAGACACGCAACACTTCGTCAAATAACTGCAGGAATCAATGTGGGACGTACGAAGGACGTGTCCGATAGGACTGTGTGGCGAAATTTGTCTTCCTTGGGCTATGACAGCAGAAGACCGACTCGAGTGCCTTTACTGGCAGCACGACATCGCCTGCAGAGACTCTCCTAGGCTCGTGAGCATATCGACTGGTCCCTAGACCAGTGGAAAACCGTGGCGTGGTCAGATGAGTCACGATTTCAGTTGTTACGAGCTGATGGTAGAGTTCGAATGTGGCGCAGACCCCAAGAAGCCATGGACCCAAACTGTCAGCAAGGCACTGTTCAAGCTGGTGATGGCTGCATAATGGTGTGGACTGTTTTTACATGGCAGGGACTCGGTCGTCTGGTGCAACTGAACCGATCATTGACTGGAAATGGTTATGTTCAGCTGCTTGCAGATCACTTGCAGCCATTCATGGACTTCACGTACCCACACAACGATGGGATTTTTATGGATGACAATGCGCCATGTCACCGGGCCAAAACTGTTCGCGATTGGTTTGAAGAACATTCCGGACAATTCCAGCGCATGATCTGGCCACCTAGATCGCCCGATATGAATCCCATCGAGCATTTATGGGACATCATCGAAAGTTCAAACCACCAAACTCCTGCACCATCCACACTTTCACAATTATAGACGTCTATACAGACAGCATGGCTCAATATTCCTACAGAGGACTTCCAACGACTTGTGGACTCCATGACACGTCGAGTTGTTGCACTTCGCCGGGCAAAAGGAGGACCGACACGATATTAACATTCATCCCATGACTTTTGTCACTTCAGTGTATAATTTTGAATGACATTTCACTGCAACAAATTTCAATTTATTATTAACAAAATCAAATGCTATTTATAGTATTCAAATCCCCACAAAGTGATTGACTAACATTTTGACAATTCTCTAAAGAAGGGTTATATATGATTCCTTTTCAAATTTGTGCTCAATTTTCGACAAAACATTTTTATGCATATGGGCAAGTAAACAAATAGGGTTCGTTTAGAAAGATTTCATTCTAAATTTACTAGAAATTTCCAATTTTGTTGCTGTTGTGTAGTCACACATCAAACTTTATCCTTTCAGCTCGACACGAATCCATACTTTTGAGGACAAACCCCCACAGTAAAATTCTTTTGCTTGTTTTTTCAAAAATCTGCAAGTTGATAGAGTAATGGTCACCTCATTCCCCTTCTTCTCTGTATTGATCATCTTTTAAAAATTATTTATCCTGATTTTGACTGAAAAATATGAGAGACTAGAATCCTAGCGTGCGAATTTAAAATGACCTTAAAATACAGCGCGGCTATGCAACTATTAGTTTTTTAGTTGCTTTATTTCTTGTAACGGGATTCCCCATAAACTTAAGCAGCAAAGCCAAACATCAATAAAATTCAAAAAAATTAACCATCCCCATGGATAGAGGCGGTAAGTATGTTAATGAAAAACTGTTGTTTTGGTGTTCGGCATTCTTCCTACTGAGTATAAGTCATGATGTGGTGTTGAATGATCTCTACTCCTGTGATAGAACGTGTCATCATCAGGTGGAGCTAGGTTAAGTAAGAGTCAGTTTCAGTTTCCTAGTACCTGCCGTGATGATTATCTTTTCTTTAAAGAGTTAGGAAATTTGGGGTAATTCATTCTTGGATTTAAAATTGTTCACAAGAAATGAGCACTGTTTCCAAGTACCATATTTATCACTGTTAATCATTACTTAAGATCATTAACAGAGTGGATAGTAACATCTTATTTTCCGATTAAGATCATTGCTGTTTGTCTTTTATCTTATAAATCTTTATTTATTGTAAGTCTTTGATATACAGATGCTTTGAGAGAGTTAGGGGAGACACATGATGAATGTAAAAACAATTTTAACAATTGGAATGAAATCCGGCTAAGGTATTATACTAAACATACTCATTATGGTTCGTTACGGATGTTTAGATAACTCCAATGAGGATTAAACATGATATTAATAGGAACCACAACCTTCCTATTCTCTTGCCAATAAAATATCTTTTTTTTTCTGCTTTTTAAGTAGCAGTTTCTTTCTTCCTTGGATTTATGAAATCATTCACACATTTTTTTTTTATCAATTGGATCTTTTTTGTTACAAATGAAAAATGAAACAAATGAAATAAATTCCAGAAAGACAATATTTTCGGTTTTAGAAAAATCATTAGAATAACACGAATCAAAAGCCATTTCTCGTGGGGTGTTTTTTTTTTGTGTGTGTGTGTTTGTGTGCACTTTAAAATGCTAAGAATCATTAGATTTCCAAAAATTATTCGATAAAAAATTGTTTTAATTTTTTTATTAATCATTTTTATTGAAGAAGATTTGAATCTTTTTTCAAGAAAAAAAAAAAAGAAAAAAGAAAAAAACCCTTGAGATTTTTTAAAGTAGATATTTTAATACACACTTAATGACTAACAAACAGATGTTAGAATTTAATAGATATACCACCTTTATCCATGTATCCAAAGCCGATATCTCAGTTTGAAATAACATATTAGAAAAAAAATTTAAACAATATAAAAAATAAGGATTTTAAAAATTCTTTTTCATTATAAGTCATACCTTTAATGCACATCAACTTTAGTGATATTTAGACGTCCTTTTTATGAATATATTGTTCTTCTTTTCTGAAATTCGTTCAAAGTGTAAAGTTTTTCCAGATTTCAAATTTAAGTACCAATTGAATTTCCAGTTTTCCAAACAACTGATTTCATTCAAAATGAGTTCAAAAGTTATATATCGAAGTTTAATATTGTATTGATTCAATATTTATTTAAAGACTAATTTGAGACATTTTTTTAATTAAAATAAATTCTAAAATTCTCTTGTTCTTCTGGATAGAAAGTTGGTAAACAAACTCATTTCCTGAATAAACAAGAGTAAACTGAAATTTTATTAAATGACATTAACAATGATAGTTTTAATCAGACGCTGTGTTGTTAATATTTAAAAAAAATGAAAATCATAAGATTTCTAAAAAAATAACTCCGGGCGAACACTCTCTGTCCGTGTAACTGCTTAAATAAATAATGTTTTATCAACAGAAGTTCAGGGAGAAAAAACTTTCCGCGAACTACGTTTTCAATTCCGGAAGGTATTACCGCCATCTAGTAGACTATTCTATAACTATGATATTCCGAAATTTGAAATAAACGCGGAAATTTGCTCTTATCATTATTTTATGTGCTTTTATAGTTTTTTTTTTTTTTTTTGAATGTATGATAATTTGCAGAAACTTTTAGCTCTATTTATGCAGTTTTATTGAAATAAAAAGAGACAGTAAAAAGAAAAGTAAAAATCGAAGAATCGTGTATTATGCTCATTAACAAATTAAAAATGTAGCAAAATGTTTCCTTTAAAAAAAAATGTAAATTCTTTCCATTTGTTCTGATATTTTTTTAATTGTATATTATTCCGAATCAAAAATTTCATTTTAGAATTCTAAAATAATTTTATTTTTTAAAAATTGCTCAATAAATTATTTTAAAGAATCCCCACTTCAACGTTTGAATTCAATTTTTTTTTCTTATAATATTAATTGAGGTTAATTTTGATACTTTTTGACAGAGGTTTATGAAATTTCCATACAACATGAGCAAAGCAATATTTTTTCGAAAACTATATCTGATAAATTTGTGCTTCCATTTAATTCAGAATGGTTATTTTTTCGAGCATATTTAAGTTAAGAACAATTTAAACTTCAATTCATCAGGATTTTTTCTTGTTTTCAAATTCGATTGCAGATCCATAGGTCTAATTTCTTTTTAAATGATTCAACAGCTCTTGAAACTTTTGCATTTGAATATCCTGTGGTATATATGCTTCATAATTTTTTTCTCTATTTTGCTCAAAATTCTTTTTTAAAAATATAAAAATGGCAAAGGGCATGAAATGGGAGAAAATACATAAACTAAGCTATTTTCTGAACTTAAGGTGGATGACTATGTTCGGAATGAATTTTTTGAAAAATCTTATAAAACAGTTATATTTTTGAATATATGCATTGAAATAATAGAAAAAAAAAACCCTTCTATGAAACCAATTATATCAGTTAATTGATAAAAGTTTATTTAAAAAAATTGGGAAGCAGGACTTTTTTTGATTAAAAGGCGATGCAAGGCAAAAACTTCTATCAGTCAAACTTCTTAAAATTCTGCAGATAGCTTAAGACATAAATTATCTAGCTCCTAAGCAAAAAAATAAACTTTATTTATATCCATTCTTTAAATATCGGGATTGGACTAATAAATAACAACATTTTTAATTTTTTTTTACATTACGAGACACTAGAGCAATTATAAAATATTTTTAAATGAATAAATTTCTTTTTCTCTTGTTCAAAAACTGTAGAACATATTTAAAAATTATTACAACAAATTTTAACAAAAAATATGCATTAGATCTTAATTTATGAAGTTTTTAGTAAAAGAAATTCTATCAAAAGATTAAAGGGTGTGAAAAAAGCATTAAAACGCGTATAAATGAATTATAAAAATCAGTGTAACTTACTTCCTTCACCGCCCCCCCCCCTAAAAAAAGAAATAAAATAGTAACGGTTTCATAAGAAAACCTGTTCAAGATTTAAGAAAATTAAATAAAAAAATTCAGAAGTAGAAATTTTTTTAAGTATTTCAGCCCTTTATGTGATTTGTTGTTTCTGTTTCATTGATATTAAATTAAAATCGATAAAAACAACACTTGAATTTGGAAAGAGGTGGACAAAACTTCAATTGCATATATATCAGTTCTTACAAGGCAGGGGTAATTGGTGAAACGAGTTCCTGAATCCCGACTCAAAGGCGACTTTAGCAGGCGAAGAACAGATCATCATGAGGTTTATTATGACTTAGAGTAATGTAAAACAGAAAATCTTATTTCGTCTCCTTAATGATATCTTAGGTAATTTTCCACAATAATGTTTCATTCCCTGGCTTAATTTCAGAAACTCTGACATCTGAAGGGACATTCTTAACTTAAATGTGAAGTTTTGTCATTAATAAATAGATATTTTTCAGCATTCTGAAATAAAACTGGAAGAAATAATGCTGCAACAGCTATCATAAGCTCTATCCAGTGCGAGTGGTCTCCTCGAAACTTCCTTGCATGCTTTTTTTTCATAAATACCTTTTTCATCTCTTTTCATATTGAATTGTGAAATTTGAGTAAGGCAATGAAGGTTTTTTATGTCATAGGAGAAATAGTTCAGAAATATATAATGTTGGCGGGAATCTAATATTTTAACTAAATTTCTGACGTAAATAACATATTTTAGACATCTTTTTTTCGAATGATTAGTACCAAAACCAGGCAAGGAAATAAAGTTTAATCACAAGATTTCATACCGAATTTCCTTAATTTAAATCATTGTGCTAATTGTGAGCACCTAGAAGGGCAACCAATAGACATTCGACATTTTCACATATTTACTTCAAACTTTGGTAACGATCTATATTTTAGTGTTAGATCTGTATATCAAATATTATCGCCTTTCTATTGTGCATTCTTTAATTATCAAATTCACTTGTACCCAAATAGACAAATTTTTTATAAAAAATTTTTGTTCAAAGTTTGACAAGAATTCTAAAGTTATTAAACTTGGCACATTACTAACTTTCATCTGTCAAATACTAAGCGTTTTTGAGGCAGACAGACAAAGCAGGAAGCATATAATTATCAAAAATATTCTTTAAAATTTCACAGAAATTATAAATTTTGATGCTCAGATTACACCAATTTTTATTCGCCTAAGTTAAAGAGTGTTTAAGCTACTTTTGTTTTTATAGAAAAAGGCAATAATAATACCAAAAATGTGCGTTACGAATAGAGAGATTTGGAACTTCGAGATTCGTCAACATCTTGTATTCGAATGTTTTGATGATTACAATACGTGAAGAAGAACTTAAAATAGTTATTTGCTTATCTAGCTTCTTACAATTGATGAAAAAGAATATTAATTGAAAAATACAAATTGTTTACCATAAATGTTATGTATTATTATTATTCTTTAAAGAGATTTTTAAATACCTTTCTATTTCTAGTCAATATAAAATGCACAAAATTTCTAAATTTGTTAATATGATTATATTAACGTACTAAATATGATCTCTAAATTGATATGCATGGTGGAAAAAATAATTGAAAGCTCTCTAAAGGGCAGGAATAGTGGATTTAATCTGTAATAACATATTTCTTTTTCACAAGTATAAATTCTATTTTTAATTAAAAATTAACAGAAATGCTGAAATCTCTCCCAATAATTTCGGAGCATATCATTGGGCCAAAATGTGCTTTATTTCATAGTAAAATTTGGAAATATTATTTTTTATTTATACAAAATTTATTTCAACATAATTTTTACTAATTTCCGTTGTTCTGTTTTAACTTGATTTATATTTACGCATATTTTATAAAATTCTTTGAATTATTTAAAATACTGCATTTATATATGCACATTTCTAAACTCAGGGCTAACAAGAAATAGATTTTTCACTTTAGTGGGCTCTAGAGTATACTTTTAGGTCCAATATAAGATAAAATTTAAACTACAAATAATTGAAACTTTGCACTTAAAATTTAATAAATTAAAAACGTTTATATAAAAAAATATTGATAAATGTTGTTATAATATTCAAAAAGCATTTAATAGAGATTTAAAATAAAATACAATGTAGCTCTAGAACAGCTAAATATGTAATCTTAATGCAAGACTTTGCGCTGCAATAGCAGAATCATATTTTCCATAGCCTGACCGAAGTAAATCTGCAGGAATATTAAGAACTTAACCACAAATGTTGCCCTCCAGATCTAACACTAATGCTGGAATTAGATGATAAATAGCGTTCTTCAGGAATCTTCATAAACCAAAAGCAGCAGGACATGATTTAAAGTCAACAATGATGCCATGCTTTTGGGAAATGATACATGATCATCCATACGTCAGTGAGAAGAGATTTTTGCAACATCTTTATTCTGCTGTAAATGTGAGGAAATGTACTATCCTGTATGAAAACGATATCCTGAAAGCATCGATGCTGTTGAAACTGTGAGATTACAATATATCATTATATTGTTAGCCTATAAAGGAACTGGTTTGAATACCATTAACAGATATCACCACAAATTAAAAAAAATAATTGTGAAATAAAAAATAGAGCTATCTGTAAAAAGAACTCTGCTACTTTTTAATATTTGTTTCTTTATAACATGAGGATTTCCTTTGCACAGAGTCTACAATTATGGGTATAATCAAATATCGTTAACCACTATTCCAGAGAAGAATTGAAGTGCATTAGTTTCAAGAATCTTTAGATTCCAATCTTGAAACAGGGCATAGGCTCGTTTTTGTTTCAATAAGACGGAAAAATTTGCCTTAAGAGTGTTTGTACAATGGGGAACAGCGTATCAAGTATTTGAATATATCTGGTACGCTCACATTGCCTTGCGACAACTGACAGCAAGTTCCCACGCCCACATTACCCACATTTTTAACAGATTATAATTGTTCTCTTCGTATGCAGAGGAAAAGGCATGTATCCCAGCTGTTCCAAATTTCTGCATAATTTTTCTTGAGGCATATAAAAACATTGAACCGCATCTTATCAGCTTCATGCGAAAGAATTCTTTTACTACCGCAATGGGGTGATACGTGATACTGATTTTAGTAAAGCAATTTTATCATAAACTGCTTTTTTTGCAATGAAGGCCTGATAAGCAGAGAAGTAAGACATTATATATATATATATATATATATTTATATATATATATATCTGAAACATGATTATGATACGAATTTTCGGACTTAGAGACAATTTCCTTTAATTTTTCTATCTTCATTTTCACAATAATACCTCTGAAGGTTTTTAAAAATTCTGTTTCCATTTATTAGCTCCCTTTTTTTAATCTTTTGTATGTGTAAAAAATATTTTATGTTTGCAGGAGCATAAACTGATAATAATTGTCTCTCGCATTCTCTGATTAATATTTGAAAATTAATTCAAGCTACTTAATAAGCAGACTTTTAATGCTCCTTTTATGGCTATTATCGACATTTTACGTTCGATTCCATACACTTCATGACTCACTAAAGCTGATTTTTAAGCAGATGCATCATTTTAACCTCCATAGATGTTGATCATAAATAACAGACATAAATTTGCTTGTGAAATACACGTTTAAAAAATTCATTTATAGCCATATCAATACTTCTGGTCATTACCTTTAAACACACGTTAACTACATTTTTTTCTGAATATATTTAAAGGAAATCGTTGTTCATGATGTAAAAGTATAACATTGAATATCGATAATATTATTTGAGGTTATATTAGTAAGTAGTAAATTTACAACATTCGGTTATACGGAGAAAAATATGGACCTTAAAAAATACAAAAAAAAAAAAATGCAATGGATATAAAATACAAGATTCGGCTTGATTTTTTTGGAATTCATAGAGAAAAAGGTGAAAAAAATATATGATATACTCCAGATAAATAATACTCTACGTGAAACTTTAATAAAGTATTAGGACGACGTATAAAGAGAAGATGTGTCAAATCCAAACGTAGTCACGAACCAAATAAGTTATTTCTTAATTTATGTGCCAATGCCCAAAGGGAGGAAAAAAATCACCTTTTAATTAATATAGAGATTTATTTCAAAAATTATTTTTCATTCTCTTATGCGCATGAGCAATTTTGTTTTCTGAGATTAGTTAAAAAAATGTTTGTACAATTTGGTGAAAGTTTCAATGGTTTTGCTTTTGTATTAATTATTAATATTAAAATGAGTGAAAAAACACTGTTTTTAGCTAGAATTGTTACATTCCCTTTTTTTTTTTTTGTTAGCTTTCCTGCGATTTCATCCACAAACCTTAACATTGTTTTACATCATTTGATTCCAAAAATAAAATTCCATTTTTTTTTTCCGTAGGTGGTTTATTCCATTTTTTTCCCTTTTGTCTCTGGGGCATATTCTAAGACTAGCCCTGGAACAATTTTATCCTGTTCTAGCACTTGGACTAGCCCTAAAACCATCTACACCAGAGGTTCCCAACCTTTTTTGAACTGACGCCCCTTTTTCTAATGAATATTCCAATATCGCCCCCCTCCCACTACAGATAAATAAGAGCGTACTTAATGCATGGTGGAAACAAGAATTAAAAAAGAAATCCTAATATATAGAATATTGTTGGAATTCAAACCCTACCGAATTTCTTCTTTATTTAAAAAAAGAGGAATAAAACTTTTAGCTTACTTGTCATAAGGACAGAAATAGCAGAACACCCCCGATCGGCCAACTTTAGAGTCTTAGGCTCAGAAAAACCGGAGGGCCCGCAGGAAAAATACCTTCACGCTCTCAGAGCGATCCCCAAACTTTGCTCACGAGCCCGACAGAATCAGCCGACAAAGCAAACTCGTGAAAGAACATCTCCAGTGGTCCATCGACCTAAGCCTTTAGATCTGTAGTCACCATGCCCTACTGTCATAAGGACAGGCAGGGATTTTGACGATACGAATCAATTCATAATAAACTATTGCTTTCTAAATAAATAAACTGACAGTTTCAGAGACCCATCAAAACGCATACTTAATTATATTAAAAAAGTATTTTTTATTAAAATTTAAAAACATCAAATTTCTAACTTAACTAATAAGAAGACTGAATTTGATGCATTTTAAGAAACTTGTTAATATCAGGCTCAATTTCACTTAAAAACAATCGTAAGTTGCCGTGTTCAGTAATATGGAGCCGATTTCTCTTTTACGTTACCAATGTTGCCTCAGCACTAAATCTACGTTCTGCTAAATATGAAGAAGGGAATGCTACCAGAAGTCGTTGAACAATCGACCATAATCCTAAATACAGTTGCGAAATAGACTTCGGCAGCCAAAATTCTTGGTAGCCATTCTTGAATTTAATTTTTAGATCCTCATTTGTTGTCAGTTCTATCAATTCTTCTTCTAACTGAGGTGATCCTGCTGTTTTGACATTGGAAAAATGATCCAAAACCCAGCCTTGTCTGTCCATGCTTAAAATATCCTGGAATCGCCCTTTAAAGTTATTGTACACTATATTTGGTAAATCCTCTAATGCCCCTTTGTGCCATATCAACGCCCCCTAATTTTCTCTGGGTCTTTTACTGCCCCCCTGAAAGCTTCAAATGCCCACAAGGAGGTTTTATCGCCCACGTTGGGAACCTATGTTCTACACCATCAAAAATATGAAATTCTTTACCATTTATGGCATAATTTCTCGGTAAAAACTGATATTCTTTCATCCTTTTCAGATTCTTGTCAATGGTGCCAATGGTACAAATATTGAACGGCGATAGTATGACATTTACTGGGAGACCGGTAGGGTTTTCTAAATACTTGCACAGGAATTTTTTCATCCTCTATTCTGGCAGCATCCACCTATACCGCACACACATACACCTAAATTCCCTAAAACGATAAAAAGACGAAATGAGAGTTAAATATTAATTTTAAAATGAAGCAAAATAATCATCTTATTGAAAGATAATATTCCCTTTCCCTTTTTTTATTTTTTCTAATTTCTAATGTGCTTTTTTCCTTCAAAAATTTAACTTTTTGGAATCCAGATTTTGCAATGAGAAAATTCTTGGATACTTTAACACATCTGATCAAATCGTTACCACATATCTAACAAATTACTTTTTAGTTAGTATGTTGACGAAATTTTGAAACAGCAAATTCTGTATAAACAGTAATTTTAGTCAAGAAACAAAGAAAGGTTTCTTTTTCTCGGTTTACGATCATTGGATTAGAAACTGACTTCTCCTAAATTTCTTAAGGCTTACAAATAAAACTGAATGAAAGGACCACCGCTACAACAATATATGCTAGAACTGTGGTTGATTTCGATGGGCAAATACCAGCTTCCTGTCATCGACGAGACCTAGCCAATCCCCATCTTTTACTGTACCCACTAGAGAAGCCAGAATCATCCAACATACTAAAAACTTCTCACTGGCAGAAATATAACCCCCTCCCCCTCTTTTCCAATGAAATCTTGTCACCAATCATAAATCTGGGATTATGAAGTACTATTCATGTCAGGATTAGACTAATAACTTCGGACGATTTAACTCCACTTGTAAGATGAGCAGAATTTCTTGTCATGCATTGATCTTGAATTTCGTCCCATTAGATGAAATTTCTTTTATCTTATTCCTATTTTGAACAAAAGAAATATTGTTTGAAACGATTTCTCTCCTCGCCAGGTGAGTTTTTGTATCTCAGATTCAACTTACTGCAAATGAAAACGAATGGACTTTGATATGCTGATATCCAATCTACATTTCCTGTTTCCATTATCAGATGGACTTTATAGGCATATATATATTTTTTCAAATTATCAACTGGTACTTGAAGACTAAATTTTTTTGAAGTGACGTGACTTGAGTCAGATGTAGATACGATCTAATGGAATTATTGTGTTACAGTTATTAAATAATTTAATCCAATTTAATAGTAACTTCATAGCTTTACTTCCTTTTCTTTTCATACAATAGGGGGCGGTATCTAATTATCATCAAGGTATATTTCCCATGATCCTATTTGAAGGTAGATTAGATTGTATTATTAGATTGATTTTAAGCCAGCTTTGTGTTTTTCGTGTTCTTTTTTGTTTTGTCTTATGGAATAGGGAATTTAGAAACCAAATAAATAGCGGTTTCTGAAACTCGTCTATTATTTTCGTATAAATCATAATAAAGTTATAAAGAGTCTTGTCATTCTAAGATATACAATAAATATTTCTCTAAAAATATTAAAATGTTTCGTTGTTTCAATAGAAGGAAGAGAAAAAAGAAGTCTTGTTAACAAGGAATCATAAAAATGCTTTGGTGATTTTATTCGTTAGAAAATTATCTCAGTTATTTTATATTGTTTATTTTTCCCAATTTCAATACGTTACAGTAATACATAGCACCTGACACGGCTTTGAAAATTCAGAGAAGAATATTGCTAATGAATTGAATTAAATCAAAACATTTTAACAAAATTAAGCGCACAATAAAGAAATCGGTAAATAAACATATTTCTTCTGTTCTAAACAGTTTCTAATTATGAGGTTATTGAATATACGAATTTATAAAGGTTAACTTGAAATCTTTCCTTGCTTTATTATCCATACTGATTTTTTTAACTTTAAAAACGTGATTAAACTATTTCAAATGACTGTTTATGTCTCA
>JAPMOQ010062750.1:0-17941 GCA_026543055.1 Argiope trifasciata
TCTGCGTTTGTTTCAAGGATTTTGATACTCAAGGAAATATGTGTTTCGTTTCTTGAACTTCCTGCCAAAATAGGAATTAAATTTATGAAATTATAATTGTATAAGAACTATCCTAATATATATATATATATAATCATAAAATTATTAAACAATCAAAACCCATTTCCTGGTCAACAAAAATTAAAACGAAACCAACTAGGTCGAAATTAAAACTCAATTCTCAATTAAACGCCAAAAGTTCACAAAATGAAATAGAACAAATGAATGAAAGAAATCCAAATTACTATTATTAATAGAATTATGTAGAAACGGCACTAACCCTGGAAACGAAACCGAAATTGAAACTAAAAATCATTACTGATTCAAACAAGTTTAAGAATTTAAAAAGGGTGATTCGGTTGTGTTTCTTTTTGCTTAGCTTATTTTGTTAATTTATATATATATATATATATATATATATTTGCTTGGAAATTTTGTACTAAAAACTATCATTTAATGATAATGACAAAAAAAATAATAACACCTAATCTAAAAACGATACATTTAAAAGTATAAGCATTGACAAAAAATATATATAACAGAAATTCAATTTAATAACACACAACTAACTTAAAAATTATTTATATTGTTATACTGAAAATAAAACAAAATTGCAAATCAAATCCGGTCAAATTCATTTTATGCATGGATCGAGATGAAGATGGCCAGAACAGTGTTATGCAAATCATTATCAAGCCTTTCATTTTAATGAAAACACCGTTGTCAAGAATCACACACGAACTTTGAACCCCAGTTGGCTTAAAGCAAATACTTGACTTTCCCAGACAGTTGGGATAACGCAATGCATATTTTATTTCCTTTACTGTGTTTTCTTTTCATTTAAAAGTACTTCAGAAAGAATCCGAAAGATAGATTCATTTGATTTTAAATGCCTCAAAAACTAATTAAATAAACAGAATCGCTGAAATCAATGAAAGGGTTAGGAAGGCATAAGAGACACAAAGAAAGACATTCATTTTTATTTATATACATTATAAATGTTTCAAAGACATCGAAGAACCTAAAATGTTTTTTGTTCACTTCTGAGGATGAAAACCTTAAAAGAAATATCCATCGCATTGAAAGCCTCTATGAGAATCAAGCCCTTATATGAGATAATTTGGATAATATTGATGCCTATTTTTCATAAATAAAATTGAATAGAAATCTCTTCAGCTTTCATTACATTCATCTATTGGATAACATTCATCTTGGTGAGATTTTCACATCATTTCCTATCAAAGCAGCAATTTTTCTGAACACATTATTAACCATCCGTGGAGTTACATTTATTTATGCCGTTGACGATTATGGCATATATTTTACCTTGAATAAAACGGGATTGTGTTTGAGCGCTTGGTATACGAAATTATGATGATGTCGTGTCCATGTTTCCACGGAAAGGGGGTGCAATAGTTTCTGAAGGTGAAGACCCCTGAGCACCCAGAAGGCAGAAGTCTGATTTCTGGCACTAATGAAGATGACACACACTTTTCACTTCCACAACCCCTTTTTACAGGGGAGCACATTCACTCTACTCACAGATAGAATACAGAATAACAACCATGCCCGAACCGAGACTCGAACCAGGGAAGCCCAGAATTCGAGGAAGACAAGCTACCCGAAAGCCAGGATGCTGGCTCAGAACCCTATAGAGAAATGTAATAAAATTTGACCACCATACACATTAAAATATGGGATTTCGATTGATTTGATTTTTGATTTAAAATATTGGATTCCGATTTATTAAGATATGGGATTTTCGATTTATTAAAATATGGGATTTTCGATTTATTAAAACATGGGATTTCGGTTCAAAACATGCAATTTCGATTTATTAAAATATGGGATTTCGATTGATTTGATTTTTGATTTAAAATATGGGATTCTGATTTATTAAGATATAGGATTTTTGATTTATTAAAATATGGGATTTCGATTTATAAAAAACGGTGACAGTAAAAATCCTGGCAATCGAATTGTTTATTATGTAATTTACTTATACAGGAAGACGCTCTATGCCAGTACGTCGGTTGTAAGTGAAATAAATATTTATAATGCTTTTCAGACAGTTAAAAATGTAAAATAAAAAACATAACATAGCTTTTATTTATTATATTTTCTACTCATTGCTCTCAATTCATTAAAAAATGAACACAGGTATTCTTATGGGTATCATAATGGGTATGCTTAACAATATGCTTCTAAGAATTTGCAAATATCAGTGATAAAACATAGCAATAAAATTAATTTTATCGAATACATAATTTTTGAAATGAAAAATACAAAAAAAAATTCTGCATAATTGTTTTCAGAATTATCGTAAGAATGCAGTAAATTGACTTAAATATTAGCTATTAATAATAAGTGGAATTATAATATTTTGATACTTGTATTCAAATTTATATTATTGAATGCATACAAGATGCAAAAACTGATTTACATAATTTCATGGTATAAATTTAGCCCTAAATAATCTTTTGCTTTTTTCCACGGGTGATTTTTAACCTTGCCTGATTTTAAATCGGAATAAATTTTTGACATCACCAAAAGGATTTTAACTATTTGTTTAGTTCAGCTTTGTGCCTGAAAATCTAACCAACCAATCGAGATGACGAATCATTGTTTGAATTTTCTTCCTCAATCCTTGAGAAGAGGTAACGCAAACGCAAGAGTTAAAAATAAAAGTCATCTATATAATTCCCACTCAGGAGTTAAAAATAATAGTCATCGATATCAAATTAAATTAAAAATATTATTTAAATGAAGGTAGAAATTCTGCGGAAAGTGATATCATGAAATAAAAAGCAATTTTTGAATTATACAAAGATTCGTAATTATTTTGGACGATATGAAGAACAATTTCCGTAGACCAATCGTAACTATTACCCATTTCATTGATAATCGGGAATGAGTAATAGGGCTACTCTTGGGAATAATTTTCGTGGAATCCAAAAAGATCTTGGTTTTCTTCTAGATGACGAATCATTGTTTGAATTTTCTTTCTGGATCCTTGGGAAGAGGCAAAGCTGTCGTAGGCAACATTCTTTCCAGACATCCCAATGGATGGTCCTAAGATTCTAATCCCCCATACTTTATTCTATAATACATAAACTGGCATGATAGTAACTTTAAAACTGGGGAGATCATGCTTTACCCCATAACCCCATTTAGAACGCACTCAGTCCAACCCCAACCTTCATAAGGCATTCAAGGGCATTTATCAGAGGGATGCACGACAGGCAATTTAAACGGGCAGGCTTTTGATAGCAGCTGAATCTGTTGTGTCTCCTTGGCGTGTTATTTGGTGGTAATGCTTCGTTAATATATGCGGTAAACAGATTTGAAAAAATATTTTTATACTATAGATTAATGTATTATGCGTATAACAATCCCGTAAGTGCAAGCAATGCGTTATCGAAGTTTTATGGTATCTAAACAGATCTTGGTTTCCTTCGAAATGACATTCCCAGAATTTTCTTCCTGGAATCTTGGGAAGAGGCAACCCTGCCTAAAGCAACAGAATCATTCCTACCAACCATCTCTCCCAAAAGATGCACCCTCATTCTAATCTCCCCCTTTATTCTATAATACATAAATTGCAATGATAGCAACTTTAAAATTGGGGAGCTCATACTTTGCCCCATAACCCCATTTAGCACCATTCCAACCCCAGCATTTATAGGGCATTCAAGGTCATTTATCATTGGGATGCACGGCAGGCAATTTAAACGGGCAGGGTTTTGATAGCAGCTGATAAGCTCACCATTCTGCAGCTCATTTCTGAGCAGCTGCGTCCAGGTTTAAAGGCTTCCGAGTAAACAGATAGGGGGTGGGAAAGGAATGGTTCGCTGCCCGTGTTTAGTTCATGGTTGAATTGCCCTGATTATTTGAGGGGGTAAGTTGTGAGATCGTAAAAACCATTTTATTCTTTGTGAATAGAGATAAAGTTCTTAATAATTTGATCTTGTTGACCACGCTCTATTGATTTGGTAGGTATTTTGGGGTTTTATGGCCTCAAAAGCCAAATATGGCTAAACTGCAACAAACTAAAAACATGTCATGATCAATTCAGTCATTCAATTTTAAAACTGTAGGTTAAATATTTAAAATGAAAATGTATAATATTAAATCTCCCTTTAAAATGTATGTATATAAAAGGAATATACGTATAAAATGTACAAAATGAATATATGTATAAAATGAATATATGTATAAAATGAATAAATGTATAAAATGAATAGATGTATAAAATGAATAGATGTATAAAATGAATAAATGTATAAAATGAATAGATGTATAATATGTATAAAATGAATATATGTATAAAATGTACAAAATGAATACGAGGGCTATCCAGAAAGTAGATTACGTTTTGGAATAAAAAAATAAAAAAAGTATAGGAAACAAATTTTATTATATACAGATGAAAGCCACACTCAAATACTACTTTTCTACATAGTCACCATTCAAATTAAGGCATTTTTCGGAGCGATGTACGAGCTTGGAAATTCCTTCGTCGAAAAATTCGGCCGCCTGCGCCTTCAACTACTTCGTTACCTCTTCTTGCAGCTGTGCGTCGTCATCAAAACGCTGCATAGCCAGCCACTTCTTCATTGCTGGGAATAGGTGGAAGTCGCTCGGTGCCAGGTCGGGACTGTACGGCGGATGAGGAAACAACTCCCACTTAAAAGATTCAAGAACTTTACGAGTGACATTTGCCATGTGGGGCCGGGCGTTGTCGTGAATCAACAAGATCTTAGAGCTCAACATTCCTCTGCGCTTGTTTTGAATTGCTCTTCTGAGTTTTTGGAGAGTTTGGCAATACCTTTGAGAGTTTATTGTAGTGCCTCTTTCAGGAAGTCCACCAAAATCACACCTTTTCTGTCCCGAAAAACAGTCGCCATCATCTTCCTTGCCGACATTGTTTGCATGCATTTCTTGGGTTTTTAGGTAGAACTTGTGTGCCCCCACTGCATTGATTGCAATTTCGTTTCACAGTTCACGTGTTTCACCCATGTTTCGTCACCAGTAACGATGCGATTGAGTAAAGAGTCACCATCCTTATGGTAAGCGTCCAAAAAGTTCAACGCTGCAGCCATTCGCTGATTTTTGTGGTCCTCTGTCAAGATTTTTGGAATCCATCTTGCACAAAACTTGTGGTAACCAAGCTTTTCGCTGATGATTTCGTGCAACAAACTTCGCGAAATTTGTGGAAAACTCAAAGAAAGTTCCGTTATTGTGAACTTTCGATTTTCACGGACTTTAGCATCGTCTTTTTCGACAAGTTCGGCAGTCACTATGCTGGGTCTCCCACTTCGATCTTCGTCGTGAACATTGGTTCGGCCATTTTTAAATCTTATGACCCACTGACGCACTCCACCTTCAGTAATAATGTTGTCCCCATACACTTCACAAAGCTTCCGATAGATTTCTATCGGTTTACAGTTTTTTTGCAGTCAGAAACCTTATTACTGCCCGCACCTAGCAGCTCGCGGGATTTTCAATTAACGCAGACATTTCAAATCGTCACAGTATCTGAACGGAGCACAGCACGAACCTCTTACTAGCACGGCTAGATGCCGACTGAGCTGCGCAACGCTCTGACCCCAAGATGGCTGCGCTAGCCCCGCTCCTAGCGGACACAGACGAAAACGTAATCTACTTTCTGGATGGGCCTCGTATATGTATACATGTACAAAAAGAACATATATATAAAATGAATAATGTATAAAAGGAATGATGTATAAAATGAATATATGCATTAAATGTATAAAATAAGTATATGTATAAAATGTATTAAAATGAACATATGTATAAAATGTACAAAATGAATATATGTATAAAATGCACAAAATGAATATATGTATACATGTACAAAAAGAACATATGTATAAAATGAATGTATGCATAAAATGTATAAAATAAATATATGTATAAAATTTATTAAAATGAATATATGTGTAAAATGTATGACATATCTCTGTATAAAGTGGAAGACATCCAATAATGGATAGTATCAACACCTTTTTAAAAATGCAAACCACATTGCAAGAGAGAAAATGATTAAAAGATTAAAAAAACAATGAAACTTAAAAGGTGAAAATGCAACTCGCATAACATTTAAAAAGGTACAAAAATTAATAGAAAGGGGAAAAAATCATTGTAATGTTTTGATTAGATGGTTTTCAGGGTTTTATGGCGCAAAAATAAAATATACTGCGAAAAACAAATGATATTAAAAATATGCCCTGTTGAATTCAGTCATTTAATTTTAAAATTGTAGTTTCTCTTCATAAAGTAAACGACATCCAATAATGGATAGTACCAGTGCCTTTTGAAAAATGTATATCACATTGCCAGAAAGAAAATTGTGAAAAGATTAAAATATCAATGAAATTTAAAAGGTGAAAATGCAACTCGCATGACATTAAAACATACAAAAATTAACAGAGTGAAAAAAATCATTGTAATCTTTCGATTCGATGGGTTTTTTTTTGCAAGTGTTTGTTATAAATAGGTTTACTTATAGGTTCAGCATCAAAATTTTTTAAGATCAACCCATTGAACAAGACAATTTTGGGGTCTTTGTTTCAAAATAGTTTTATCAACTGTGGTTGAAGATTCAGGAGGAGGTGGAGATCATCAATTGTTTCATGGGGGTTTGTTTGTTCATTCTATTGCATTGTCTGATTCTATTTCGCTGTCAGTGTTTTGATTGGATTGTGGTCATGGTTTCAGACTCAGAGTTTGGCTTCCTTCATTCATTTTATCAGTAGTTTAGTTTCAATGGTCTGCGAAGAGCTAAAATTAGAGACTGGAATTGATTGAGAGACTTCTCGAGGTGAAGTCTTCCAGAATTTGGAATTCGAAATGTTTTCAGAATTTTGTTTGAGATATTTTTTTTTCTTATAGGTAACAGTTTGAAATTTATCCAGGTCCTGTAAGATAGAATCTGAAGTAATTGGGATATTTGTAGGATCTGGAGGATTTGATTGGACGTCAGATGTTTTGGGAGATTTTCCTCTCTCCCGTTTTTTTCTTAGAGATTTCAGCTAAAGAAAATTCAGAATCTTTGGATTGAGAGATAGGTGGAGAATTTTTTTTTGTCGAAGTAAAAGTTTATTTCCATTGGTTTCAGTTTTTTGCGAATTGCTGGCTCTCAGAATCTGTTGGGTGAAAAATTCCACCGAAACATTTAAAATTTTTAAAAATTCCATTGAAATTTACTCTTTTAACTTCCGTTCACGCTTGACTTTTACCTGGCATCATGGTAATGCGTTTTTCGCATCTTTGTTTCATTTACATTTTTAACCTTGTAAGTATTTAAATTGTTATTTTAGGAATTTATATATTGATAATTTTTTTGCCCCCCCCCTCCTCTCAATGGAAGGTCGGTCCTAGAAAAAATCAAGAGACGAACCCTATTGGCTCAAATAGCTGGCTACCTCCCAGCGCTCTTGTCCAATAGCAAGTGCCATAAGAAACAACAATACCTATTTGTATTTTTTTGCAATATTTTTGTTTTATTGTATCCAATAATATATTTTTGGTATTTTTGTATCCATCAGGACAATAAGACCTAATCATCATCCAGGACAGTAAGATCGAATCATCAGCTGATGATCGAGCTGCCCCTTTCAAGTTAAGATGTACTTTATGCATGATAAAAAAAAGAACTGTAGTAACTGTTTAAAAAATACACACACAACACCGCTTCATGTCCCTGCAACTATAATTGTACTCTCAAAACCATGAAGGATGGGATGTCACAGTTTCTTTCCAGCTGTTTGAGAGTGTGCAGATGAAGAGAAAGACTACCCCGAAAGGAATGTTAGTTTTAGGTCAATGTAAGGTTGGACAATACTTATTCAGCAGTCGACCACAACTGATCCTGTCGATTTACGTTTAGTGGTGGCGGGGTGGTCGGCTGTGAAGAAGAGTGATGGAGACAATTTTCTGGAAGGAAAGAATATTTTGTAAGTCATTTAAATTCGGTGCATCACTAGCTGCTCCGTTCTAGTTTTTTCAAACAGCTCCATTATCACACCATCGTGAACACACACACACAACACCTTTTCATGTTCCTGCAACTATACCCCTCTGGTTATTTAAACAGCGTCATGAGCATGAAGTGGGAGAGACGCTCCTGTTCTATCCATCCCTGTGAGTGTTCGACTTCTGACATTTATTGATTGAAATAGGGTGAGGGATTTTAATATTGGATAAAACAAAGCAGAAGGAAGGGAGCCTTTTGAAGTTCAAATTTGGAAATGGATTTGTCTTATTGAGCTAAATATCATGCTGGAACTGAAAACGTGCCGATTCACAGAAATGGACTTATTGTTTGTTTGTGATTACAAGATTCTGAAAAATACCAATACAAATATTTTATTAAAAAATTGGAAACGAGAACAGAAAAAGAGTGAGAGAAAAAAGAACAATACACACACAAAAATACAAATACAAATAAACGCTTTGTACAAAAACAGATATCAAAGAATATAAAAATATGTATGTAGAGTGCTACTCTTGGGAATACATCAGTTTTTTTTAAATCTTTTCCACTGCTTTCATTTGCAGTCGACAAGATTTCTAAAGAGTTGTGACATACTGTCTTCTTATTCTTTACTAATGACTATATTTTTGCGAAGTCCATCTTCAAATTTTACAATGTTTTGTTAAAAATAACTTTAAACCCCAGCTTAAAAATAGCTGTCGGCGGAACAGAAAAGATGGAACGAGAGAAAACACCTTCCTTTTCAAAAACAATTCCACTGCCTGCTTATTTCGGTGGTACATTAGCGTTCTCGAAAAAGATTGAATGACTGTGAAAAAGAAAAGCGATTCAATCGAATAAATTGTTGCAAAACACGACAGCGGAGTAAACGCAGACGAAATTTAGTGCCTGCCATCGATCAAAAGGCCTGATGTGCACACCCGGACACTCCTCGGCCATAAATCAGGCGATAATCTGAGCATTGTTCGAACGACACGAGTTAATGGGGAAGAACAAAGACCAACCCTCGGTCAAGGAGGGAAGGAGGAAAAGTTTGTTGCTTCGTGATGGAAGATTTTCTAACGATTCTTTCGTGTTGCTGACTCCTACTCAAATGCATTTTTAAATTGATTTTAAGAGGGAAAAAGGACACTGAAATGGAAGGATAAGTCTTTCTGAAACTAAGATTTAGAAGTGTGGATGGAACTGCTTTTGTCGTCACGGATTTCCTTACAGGAATTTCAGGAAATTGTATTCCTGTTCTGTAAATAGAGGCTCACAGAATTATGGCAGAATACTGAATGATAATGAATTTTAGAAGAACGTAATTTTATAAAGTATGTACTTAATGAGCCAGTAACAGCCATTAGACTCAAGCAATTACGGTTATGGTTAAGTTACGCGACTGCATACCCAAGCATCGCAGGTTTGATTCTCACTCAATCCAATCCGGTACATTGCTGACTTGATGAACCTTAAAAAAACAGCTATCATGGCGCCATCTACACGCAGCAAATGCAACCAAAATTGAAAATTGAGTATCTTACTCCTGGTGTACCACTTTATCGCCAGCTAATTAGAAATGAAAAAAAAAGGTTTTTAAATTAGTCACTAGCAAATATTTCCATAGCCCTCTAAACTTGAAACTTTATCATACGAATTCTCCTCAAATATCGCCACACTGATACGCAGAGTTCTGTTCTAGTTATGAAGTCAAGGAAATCGATTACATTATATAATATGAAAATAAAACGGAATTTTCGGCGTCCTGGCATAGGGGTAGCATATCTTCCCCGTGATCTGGACGTCCCGGCTTCGGGCATGGTTGTTATGTGTTCTATCTGTGAGATGTGTGAATGAGCCCCCCTGTAAAAAGGGGTTGTGCTAGCGAATGCTCATTTAAGCTAGAAGTGAGACTTCTGCCTTCTGGGTGCTCAGGAGTCTTTACCCTCAGAAGCTACTGCACCCCCTTTCCGTGGAAACATGAACAAGGCATCATCATCAAAACGGAATTTCAAACAAACAAAACAAGAGACTCTAATTTATGTGTAAATTAATTCTACGAGAGGGCGCTCATCACTTCTTCCGGTTTTAATCAGCAGTCAAAGGGGAGAGTGCAGAAATTTCCCTAGAGCAAGAGGATAGACGGACGTCCGCCGAGAAGGGTCACCGTTGAGACACTATCCTCTTCAAAGGGTCCAAACTGAAATTCTTGTGTTAAAGAATTCATCTGCAAATGCTCAAGGTGCCACGCGTATGTGGGAAAGAGCAACTGAACACATCTACAGTTCATCTTAATGGCACTCCAATTAAATTTTCATCAATGAAACTTCATTTGTAAAAAATCATTTTTTAATCATTCAATAAATGAATGATCTAAACCAGTGGACTGATGCATTAAAACCCATCACACCCACATTTATAAATACTAAAAGAGACAAAAAAAAGAATGTGCTTTATTATTTTCCCGCGATCCATTTATTTTGGAAGTATCATTAATGTCTCGAATGGATTCAATAACTTAGGAAAAAAAATGCGCCCCCAAATAAATCGTTCCACAATACTGTATAAAGTGCAGACGATATTTACTGTCTATCATCGATAAAAAGGCCCCCAAAACTGCACACAGCGTCACACCCGGACATCTTTAGACTATAAATCAGACGATAATCTGGACATTATTCGAAAGACATGAGTTAATGGAAGAGAACAAAAAGCAAGATCTCTTTGAAGAGTAAAGGTAAGTTCAGGGAACTCAGTCTCACACGAAAACGCATTTTAAATTGGTTATCAAACAGAAAAAATATTCTTAAATACATCTTAAGACAAATGAAGCTACTTCGTTCTAATGTGAGGTTTGGAGGTGATTCTCTCTCGGACGTTTCAAAATATCCAACTACGTTGGAAGGAAAAATTGTAATTTTAGATAATAATAATAATTTTTTTTTAGGATTTTTAGATGTATTGTTAATAATAAACACTTTAAATACTAAAACACTTATTTGATAATATAATATATTATGAGAAATCTGAAAATTTGTGGTAAATTTGAATGAAATTTAATCAACACGGTTAACACTCTATACAAAATTGTAACTCAACAACCCTATTTTTCTTTGTACACAAGTTATAGAATGTAATGATAAAATAAATGAAGAAAAATCTTCAGATGCAAAGATGTTATGGGTGAAAATATGGGCATGGATACATTTTTTCATCAATTCATAACTTGGCTCATGCCAGTGGGGGCACGTTTAATAGGTTCTCCAAGTTCCCATAACCTCTGGGGGTACAGAGTCGGTCTCTGATTGGGATCAGAATTCCGACTTGCGGAAGGATGAATGAGTTCGACCGCCCCCTCAAAAGGTTTGTGTCATACTTTCTCCTTAACTGTGCTCGCTACGACGAAAGGTGCACACTTCTGCCTTCATTTGAAAGAGTTCTGCTCATTCGGACTTGTATGACCAAGTGGCATTAGACCCAACGTCCCCACCACAAGATAAAACAGCGTGACTAATAAGTGAAGCTCACGTCGTGACAACGCAATCGAGGGGCGAATTCTTACAGAATGATGTAATTTCCCACTACACTTCCTTTTATATTCGATGTCATGTCAGAAAGTACCCGTATAAGCAAATTACATAATAAATGATTCGATTGCAGCTCTAGGATTTCTCCTGTCGCCTGAAATGAAATCTCATATTTTAAATCAAAATCCCATTTTTTAAATCGAAAATCCCATATTTTAATAAATCGAAATCCCGTATTTTAAATCCAAAATACCATAAATTGAAACCGAAATCCCATATTTTAATGTATATGGTGGTCAAATTTTATTACATTTCGCTATAGAGTTCCGAGCCAGCGTCCTAGCACATCTGTAGCGTGTCTGGATCTAGGCGTCCTGGGTACTAGTCCCGGTTCCTATTTGTGAGGCGAATGAGCTCCCCTGTAAAAAGGGTCTGTGCAAGCAAATGTGAAGCATGAAGTAGCTAAGTCGTACTCTTGACTCAAGTGGGTGCTACTTTAAAAAATAAGGGACACTTATTTCGGCTTAAATCGAGGACTATCGATCTGCGGTTTTGTATAGTGCCATTGGTAACATCAACAATGTTCTAAAAACCTTATCTATAAATCTCATCTATATCATTCTGACTATCTACACTATAGTTTAGCTCAGACGAGACAGCTATAAATCGCTATCAGGTGAGAGATACAAAAACTTTGATATAAAAACGCAAACTTTGACTATCTTCAGCTTCTTTTGCATCAAGTGCACATGCATGCAAAATTTCTTTTTTGTATCCATGTGTACTAAGTGTAAAAAATTAGCAAATCCTTTGATAGCTATTTAAATCCTATTTTTTATTTTATTTTAATAATAACCTTTTTCCTTGTCTAACCCTACTTTTGGCAACAAAAAAAATCATCAGAATAGTTTATAATCCTCTTGATCAATCTCATCTATGTCACCTTGACTAACTACACTGTAATTTAGCTCAGACGAGACATCTATATTTTATTGTAATAATGGAATTTTTACTTGTCTCACATTACTTTGGGTAAAAATCATCAGAATAGTTTATAATCGTCATAAATTTCATTTATATCACCTTGACTGACTGCACTGCAGTTGAGCTCAGACTAAACAGCTATAAATCGCTATCAGGTGAGAGATATAAAAACTTTGACTGATATAAAAGGGCATACTTTGACTATCTTCAGCTTCTTTTGCATCAAGTACCCATACATGCTGGAAAAAACATTTTTCGTATGTATTTGTACTGTGTGAAATAAAATTAGCAAATCCTTCGACAGCTATTTAAAATCCATATTTTATTTTATTTTAATAATGGTATTTTTTCCTGTGGAACGCTACTTTTGGCACACGCACACAAAAACATCCTCAAAATAGTTTATAAGCATCTTGATTAATCTCATCTATATCACCTTGACTAACTACACTATAATTTATCTCAGACGAGACAGCTATAAATCACTATCAGGTGTGAGATATAAAAATGTTATTGATTTTAATGGACGTACTTTAACGCTCATAATTCATTTCCCGCTTCGATATTGCTTTATTTGCCTTTAATCATTCAGAAGTCTGTCGGATTTATTTCGAGCATGAGGCTCGTGAACGAAATTAACCTACATCATTAGTTCACCGTCAGGCTATATTTAACTCATAAGACACCAACTGATCTTTCACTGTGTAAAACGAACCATTATCGCACGCATATACAAATCACTACATTGACTTTAATAGGACTGACTTAGATGTAGGCTTCACGGACAAAGATGATATTAAAAGAAAATATTGTACCTCACTCCTAAATCGTGTAGGGGGATCAATAAATAACAGCGTCAGACTGGAAAACAGGTCATTATTAAAATAAAATTTAAATAGCTGTCGAAGGATTTGCTATTCAAATTTTTTTTTCCATATGCATGTGCACTAGATGCTAATAAAGCTAAAGATAAATAGCAAAAACCGAAACAAATAATAAAGGCATAAAAACGAAGCAGAGATAGCTTAAATAGTATTATGTAGACTCCGAAAGCAGAGGGGAGGCCTGGTGGTAAGGTCTCGGCTTTGGAACCGGGGGGTTCGAGACTCGATTCCACCGAAGATTCGTCGTATGAGTGGGTCTCTTGCACGTTAAGTCTGTCAGGCCAAACGTCTTCCCGCTGGTGTGGTGTGGAGAGGGGGGTGCCACTTCAGGTGTCATCTGACAGTGGTTCAAAATGACGAGGTCCGTCCCAAAATAGCCCTCGTGTTGCTTTAAATGGAACGTTAATATAACTAAACTGAACCAAACCTAAAGCAGATGATCCTACATAATATTCCACAGTAATGGTATCATTGAAATATAATGGATAACAAGTAAACTTTCTAAGTAACTAAGGATAACAAGTAAGAATAGTAAGAAATGTAATGGATGATAAGTAAACTATCTAAGCAATTAAGGATAAGAAATGTAATGGATAATAAGTAAACTAACTTAACTAAGTAAACTATAATCAGCTGCAACTTAGCTCCATACTTTTTAGCCCAATTGTTCCGCATATGGTGTGATTAAAAAAGTAGATTGGACGTCAAACGCAAGTCTAATACCAAAACCTAGAGGGTTTTGCAAAAGATAATTGTATAGGACATCCACTCACTTTGTCACATACTCAAACGACTTGCCGTTAGTTGACAAATTATTTTGAATCCTCCAACATTTTTTACAATCGACTGTCCTCTATTGACATCCAGCATTATGTGAGCACTTTTTTCCTTTTAAAAAAATTATAATTCGTCATTTTGATCGCTTTTGGACTTCGATGAAGAAATAAAACGACTCATTTATCTAAAAAAATGTAAAAGTTCATTCAAACTAAGAAAATAAGAATAAAAATAGATTTAATGGTAAACGAAACAGCAACATATCAAAGGTACTGTAGTGATTGGATTTTGAAGCGTTACTAAATAAATGTTGATGGATGGCGCTAGGCGAGTGGAATTAAGAGATACTTTTTTCGAATGTCAACATTTTGAGAAGGAGAGACTGAGCAGAGTAACTCCAACGAATCTGAAATAAATTTGTTTTCGATTTGACTACTCATTCCTAAGCACTCACGAACCAGTTATGACAGATACTATATAATAAATTAACTAGCTGAAACCCGTCGAAAAAATAATATTAAGTGCAATCAATCAATAATTTGGAAATGTTTTAAAGAAATAGGATGAACAGTAATGAAAATGGAAGGATATATAACGGCGAAGTATAAATAATATTTATTCTTTTTTTATTATTCTATTCTACAAACAAATGCTCATTTTTGTGTATTAGATTTGTGCTTTCTTTTAGGATTGTAAGGCTTGGTGTTCTTTCAGAATGGCAATGAAAGAAACTATTTATTGCGATTTATTTCATATTCGTCCAGAATTCTCAAATTCAATTTTAGAAAATGGGTTTTTAATAGTTTCGTTTAAAATTGACTAAATATATTTATAACACAAAATCGCTAACACAGTTGAAAAGATAACTTTTTGAAAATGAAGACGGTACAAAATTATTTGCACTATAATACTTCTTGCAAATTGCTGCGGAAAACATTAAAATTTAAAAACCCCAGGATTGGTCTCCCCAAAACTTTCTCGCATCATCTATAATAAAGTTGTCACCTCTGAGAATGCCTTGCACGACATTTGTGTTCTATAACTACAAAATGTGAATCTTTCACTTGGATTTAACATTTATACTGAATCTATTGTCTCCTCGGCGAGTTATTTGATTAATCCTTGTTAAATAAATACGGTTGAGACTCGAATTTTTTAAATTTAATTTCAGATAATTACACTATCCCTACAACCATCCCGTAGGTGTAAGCAATAAGCTGACCCAATTTCATCGCAATCGGATGAAAGGTTTATGAAGACACATAGACATTCATTTATATTTGTATAGATGACTCACATAGCAGAATATAAATAGATTTAAAATTCTCAATTCATCAGAGCATTTATTGACCAAAATCATTTATTGAAAAAACTTTTATGAAAATTATCTAAGATATCAAAAATAGGTTTGTTGAATAATCTGTCTTTTTCTGCATTGAAAAAGTCCCAGCATGAAACTCTTTCGAGTCGCATTTGGTATTTACGTTTCATAAAAAAAAAAAAAAAAAAAAAAAAAAAAAAAAACTTTTTCTCGGAAAGAGGGAAAAAGTCCGCGATCTCCACAAATCATCTGCTACGGACACGCCATGCATCAAAGTGAGAAACTGTTTAATCTGCACTCTGTTTTAATCTGACGTGTAGGGACAAAGAATGCAATTCGAAACGATGGATAGAAGCCATTTGGCATCATTTATCGAAATCGATGGAAAATACTTTTCCATCCAGTAAAATATTTTTTCCCTTTTTCCCCGATGATTTGAAAATCAGCAAAAGGTCCGCTTGATCTGGAGATCACCAAGGAAACCCGTGGGCAATTTCTTTAGATTTCTATGCAACTTATTGTATTAAATGCAAAAAATGTAAATATAAAAATCTGTCTTATTAAGTCATAATTTTAAGCGTGACTCTTTATGGAACACAACAAGTTGAAAAGCATTTTCTTGTTGAATCGCGTCATTTTTTTCCGTCCCTGGGGCGTATTCTCTAAACTTTCTTGTCTGTAGTTTCCTACCATCCAGTTCCATACATAATCAGGAGTTAATTGAAAATAAATATTCATTTACAAAATTCTACCTTGTTGCTTTTTCTAATGGTATTTGTCATTGACAAGCCCGCTGACGAAGTCAGCTATTTTAAGCCGAAAGTTTTGCGTCTCTTTTTTTCCAGTAATGCCATCTAGGAAGAGCAGTACGAGTTAACAATTCAACAGTCCAACCCTTCTTACGGGGAGGACTTCTTTCATACATTTCATTCACTCACTCTCAGATCGCAATTTAGACCTTGATCAGAGAAAGATCATCTCTGAATCAGTACCCCTAGTAATATCACTCTCAACATAGAGGACTTTGTGGTCATGACAGATTTATACTTGCACAAACCACCACACACACATAAAGGTCTTCGGTCTGCGGTGTTCGATCTCGCAACCCAAGGAATGCAAATCCAACGCCCTGCCAACCCGTTCTAACTTTACAAAAATGAAACGAATCAAGTTGAAAATATTTGTATAACTATGAGAAACAACTTTATGACATCAGTTTTAACAAAAGTGTAGCAAATTAAGGTTTTCTAACATTTTTTTCCGCTTACCAACAAATTATAAGCAGCAAGCAAAGGCAGGTGTTTTTTCGTAATGCCTTTGTCCTATGAACTTACTTATTATTGCTTACTTTTAGGCGAGATAATTTTCTTACTAGACATTTAATATTTACGATCTATCTTAAGCTTTTGCCGGCGTTCTGGCAGAGAGGTCTTCCTCATGATGTGGGAGCCCCGGTTCCGGCCAGGTTGTTCTGTGTTCTATCTGCGAGATGTATGAATGTGCCCTCCTGTAAAAAGGGGTTGTGCAAGCGAATGTATGTGTCATCTTCATTTGAGCTGGAAGTCAAACTTCTACTCTCTGGGTGCTCAGGATTCTTTATACTCAGAAGCTAGTGCACCCCCTTTACTTGAAAACATGGACATGACATCATCATCTTAAGTGTTCTGCTCATTTCAGTTTAAAAAGTGGTCCAAATGTTTAGTATACGACTTTTGGAATGAAGTATCCTTTCCATACACTTGTGATTAAATGATTCATTAAGCTTATTTTCAACTTTGATTGAAATGAAATTCATTTAGCGACTATTTGGTTTAAGGAAACACCAGAGTCATAAATATTCAATTGACAAAAAAAATCGTTTATTTAAAATATTTATGCAGTTGACAGATTTGCTTTTTTAATGGTAATTTAAATGATCCGATCCCATATCGGTATATAAGAAATGAAGAATGCGTGGCAGAAAAGCATTGAGAGGGGGTCTTTTATTTTTTGTCGCGTTTTTCTTATTCGGAAAGGGAAACTTGTAAAAAGTCAGTTGTAAGTAGGACAAGGAAAAGTCCATATAGGGTAATTTAAGGGTCAGGCATCTTAGAGGAGAGGATAAATCAAACTTATAGCATCGTGCATTTGTTACGAAATACAAAAGAAATGAAATATTGAAGTTCATTTGTCAATCACATTTTATCCAAGTTAGAAATGATAATGGATACAGAAATAGTTGTTTGTTACTACCCAGTTAAGCCAATATTTACCATATTCACATTAAGTCAATGTTTACATCATTCATCATCATGTTTACCTTATCCACATTAAGCCAATGTTTACAACATTAATCCTCATTCCCATCAAGCCAATGTTTACATCCTTAAGCCTCATACCCTATTCACATTAAGCCAATGTTTACATC
>JAPMOQ010062750.1:17951-55961 GCA_026543055.1 Argiope trifasciata
CATCCTTAAGCCTCATACCCTATTCACATTAAGCCAATGTTTACATCATTAATCCTCATTCACATTAAGCCAATGTTTACATCATTAATCCTCATAAAGTTTACCTTATTCCCATTAAGCCAATTGTTTACACGTATATGTATAGCGCTGGCAGAGTGTGTATTTAATCCAAGGAAAATTTCTTCTTTACCTTTTCTCGTTTATTTTCACACACACACACACAAATATATATATACAAAACATGGACGATGATCACAGATGTACAAGGAAACACATAATATATAGATATTGAAATATTAAAAGTGCCGCTAACAAAGGGTGAACAAATAATACTTTTTTTGCCGCTAATGGAGAGCGAGAGGGTGCTTGCCTGCACCAGTTACACACAACACCGGATATAAAGTGGGTAAAAAAGTTTCCGTACGGTCTCTAAATTTAAGAATAAATGAGCATAATTTGTAAAGTATTGCATTTTTTCTTTAAATATTGTCTATATGCGTTTAGTATAAGTCAAGAGAAAGAGATTTTTACAAATCTTCATTTTTACAAAACGAGACAAGTATATTATTTGCAATATCTAAGGTAAACTGAAAATTGCAGTGCAAAAAAAAGTTTCCATAAGCGTTATGCAAATTCTTTTTGACGTGTTTAAAACATGCCCGCAGTAAATCTTTGAGGTTAGAAAGTTAATCACTGATAAGAAAACAGCACATCGACAGTTGTTGAGTTCAAGTTTGCTCTTGATCGTCTCAAAATGGAAGTTCCCAGAGCTATTCGGGAATTAGTGATTAAATTGCGAAAACATGGATTATCCATGAAAAGGATTAGTGAAATGACTAAAAAATCGAAGTTTACTGTGCAATATATCATTGAAAGATATCGTAAACTTCATTCACTTGAGGAGAGAGATCGATACGAGAGGGAAGCAATATTAAATCACGTGCATAAAAGAAACATCTTACGCCAAGTTCAAGAAAATCCACGAATTAGTGCACCGCAGTTGGCAGCTGATTTCATAGTTAGTTACAACATTAAAGTCTCAACTAAAACCTTGAGAAATGTCATTAAAAAAAGTGGTTAGTATGGACGTTCCATGCTAAGACCCGGAAGAAATCCCATGCAAGTTTGTGCAACACGAAAAAGCGTCTCGAGTTTGCAAAGAAGCATGTAAGCAAGCCATTATCTTTTTGGTCATCAATTCTTTTTAGCAATGAATCAAAATTTAACATTCATGGATCAGACGGCCGAGTTATGGTGTGGAGAAAACCAAACGAACAAATGTTAACTAAGAATTTATGGGGAATTGTGAAGCACGGTGGTGACGGTGTTCTGGTATGGGGTGTATGAGTACTTCTGGAGTTGGAAATTTGCAGTTCATCGAGGAAAATATGGATCGATATGGATATCTGGATATTCTTAAACAAAATTTGTTATCCAGTGCAGAGAAACTATCACTTGGAACTGGATTTACTTTTCAGCATTACAACGATCCTAAATGCGCCTCTAAGATTTGCCTTTACCATGTTAAACAACAACTTCATAGCCCTTTCCAGTCATCCGATCTAAACCCCATCGAGCATTTGTGGGAAGAAATTGGCCGGCAACTTAAAAAATATGACATTAAAAACAAAGTAGAACTCAAAAGTGCCATTAGTAGCATTTGGTGTAATATTTCTCCAGAAACAACAAAAAACTTGCAGGGGTAATGCCACAACATCTAAGAGGGGTGATAAAGGCCAAAGGAGGGCCCACTGATCATTAAATGTATTTTGTATTTTTGTAAACATTTTTCGTGTGCTATGGCACCTTACGGAGACTTTTTTGTTCCATGTTTACGGCATTTTTTGAGTTTTTAAGATTTATTATTTATTTTTGTCAGTATTATCATCCTTTTAATATGAATAAATATGAAATAATATTAGTTTTAACTCATTTTTAAGTTTTCATTTTTATCATTATGAATTTTGTGTGACAAATTAAACTTTGATTTGCATTCGTATCTGCGTACGGAGACTTTTTTTTTACCCACTATAGTTGTTTACAAAAAATCTCAACAGCGCTCCCCTCACATTCCAAGCATACTCCTGGGGTGGGGTAAACTGCGCCATCTATGTTCAGCATTCATTTATACAATGAACAAGTATACAAAGAATAAAAAAGATACAAATAAAACAATTAAATCAAAAATAATTTAATCACATAAACACCAATGTTTACGTCATTAATTCTCATACCTTATTTCCATCAAGCCAATTTTTACATCATTAATTCTCATAATGTTTACCTTATTCACACTAAGCCAATGTTTACATCATTATTCCTCATACCGTATTCCCATTCAGCCAATGTTTACATCATTAATCCTCAGAATGTTTACCTTATTCACATTATAACTTCCATCATCGCTTATATTATTTCATCGTTATGTTGATTATCAATGCCTCAATGTAGAGAAAGCATTCCTTGACTAAATATGCAGTCTCTGGAGTGAATTTCTTCTCCAATCAATCACTTAGTATTCTATCACCAGTCACGGAATAGTTAAAATCCTTTTTTAATCCCTCATTTCCTAATCTACTAAGTCAGTGGCAACAGTGCTCAGCTGTCCTGATTCCCAAGGACGAAGAGATGATTGGAATTTACTGCAGATGCTCTAAAGTTCATGAAAAAGATAAAGATTGCAGCGTTCCTTTGAAATCCAGAAAAAGGAAATATTTAATTGCCTTCCTACTTTTGTAAATGAATAAATACAGCTAATGCGAAACATTATTTCAAAGCACCTGTAAACATTTCACTCAGAGCTGGCCTTCTCTATGAAGCCATTTGGGGCCCTAATTATTTGTAAAGTCAAAAAAAAAAAACACCCACGAACACATTATTAATGCATGTTTATTTAAAGCACTTTTTTGTTTTTAGTGCATTTCGTTAATTCAATGAATTATTTTGTTTGTTTAATGTATTATTTTGTTTTTAATGCATTATTTTGCTTATTTAATGCATTATTTTGTTTATCTAATGCATTATTTTGTTTTTTAATGTATTATTTTGTTTTTAATGCATTATTTTGTTTATTTAATGCATTATTTTGTTTATTTAATGTATTATTTTGTTTTCAATGCATTATTTTGTTTTGGTAATACATCAATTACTTCAGAAATATAACAAATTTTTGCAATTTCTTTTTCGATATTTAATACAGCAAGTGCATTTAAGCGTTCTGAACAAGTGCTTAATCGAAGAAAATTCTTAATTTTAATTGGTTGAAAGAGCACTCAATATTTGCTGTAATAACTGGCAATGTAAAGGAAAGTTTTAACACAGTTAATACATTTAGAAATAACTCATTATAATTATTATTTAGTATTTTATTTTTTTTTACACATTGAAAGATATTTCCTACACATGGATATGGTTATATCTAACTGTATTAAGCAGTTTATAGAATGAATTATCAAATTGTTATATGAAATACTAATAATCTATTACCTAATCATCCACCTTCAGCATGTTTAGCGAAAACTCTCATATGTTGCACAGGTCTGTTTTTAACACAAAGCATTCAAAATTTATCAGTTAAAATACTTGGACATAAACCAAAATAATCTATACTCTCTTGATCACATTTGTTATTGTTATTTTCGTCATTATTTTCCGATTCGGTCACATTTGTAAAAAATACATGATTCTTCAACAAAGTTCACCGATTAACATTTTTATTACTGGATTGTGTACTTTGAGCGGAACTTTCTTCCCCAGTTGAAGTTAAAATTGTAATTATTGAAGTTGAAATAATTTGTTTGCCAGAATCACAGCGTAGCCGAGAAAGCAGGTCTCGCTGTGACTTATTGAAGTTTAGGGTGTTTTTTTCTGATGTATGTATTTTTTGTTTTGCACCCAGAAAGATATTTCCTAGGTATGGATAGGGTTGTATCTAACAGCATTAAGCAGTTTACTGAATGAATTATCAAATTATTATATGCTATACTAATAAGTATTTACCTAATAGGCGAGGTAAGTGATTGTAAATCTACTTATTTATTTTGCATACTTGCCCAAGAATATAATATATACTATGAACTTCGTATATATCCAAGTCCGATCGACTGCTAAATTGGGGCCAACTCCCAGATGGCCTGCTCTGATTTTACTTAATATGTTATGCAATGTTTTACCAGATTATCAATGAGACTTAGTTTTTACAAACTCCTATCTCTTCGCGGCGTAGGTCAGAAATTCACCATTTTTTAGAATGTAACTGCTATTTAAATTATGTTCTAAGCTTTTAAATGAGATTAAAAAAATCTTATTCTATAGAATTTCATACAAGTGCCTTCTACTTCTTGCATACAGCCGACCCCGTAACATTATCGACAAAAGTTGCTGCGGTCGACTTCTGAATAAGTATTGTCCAACCTAATCATACAAGTGGCGTGTTTACTTAAGCTATTTTGAAATTCCCAAGGATTTTTTCTCAGATAATTCGATAATCGGGAATTACGTTCTATGTACATTGAGCATCGTACATGATACAAACTTTAGACCGAGGTCGCCTGGGTGGTAGAACGTCCGTCTTGTAACCGAACGGTACCGAGTTCTGTCCTCGTCTCAGCCAAAAACCGCCGTGTTGGCTCATAGCAGTGGGGGCGCGTTCAGTGGGTCCTCCAAATTCCCATCACAAATGATACCTAGGGGGGTCCCGGATTTGGATCTTAACTCTAACTTGCGGATGGATAGATGAATGAGTTCGACCACCCCCTACAAAGAGCAAAGTCATACTTCTTACTGTTTGTTTGTTTCAAAAAAATGTTCTGCTGATTAATAGCCACGGAAAAATAAAACTCAACCTTTAACCCTTTATTTACTGACAATATTTAAAGGTACCATTTAAATCTGGCTTACATCTTTAATATATGACTATTTTTTTATTATGGTATTCAAAAGAACATGGTCCGTGTTGGCTCATGGCAGTTGCGGCAAGTTAAATACGTCATGACTGCAAAGTCTATCAAGTTCCCTCAACAAATGATTCCTCTCGGGGTACTGAATAAGGGTTGAGTCTGTTTCTGATTTGGATCTAAATTCTGACCTGCGGATGGATGAATGAGTTAGACTGCCCCCTGAAAAGAGTGTGTTCGAGCAAAGTCGTCCTTTCACCCGAACGGCGCTCGTGAACCACGAAATGCGTAAGTTTCTGCCTTCAATCGAAAGAAATCCACTCTTTCGGGCTTGGTATGACCATATGGAATTAGACCTACCACCACCACAATTATGGTGGCATAACATCCATTATTGATAGCGAATATCCCTCTCTGTGTTTCTCTTGGAGGTTTCGAGTATACACATGACCTCTTGCAAAATAATCATGTAAGATACGCTATTTTATATCGACTGCAGAGCCTAATTCTGTTTTGTCACCGTAACCCTATAGAGTTATGGTAAGCAAGGGAAAATTCTTTATGGTGTCTTCATTGTAAGTTATTCCTTCATATCTATATAAGTAAAAATGAATGTTTGTCTGTTTTGTCTCTTATGCTGTGCCATACCGCTTATCCAAAGTCGCACCTTCACCTTAACGGTGCTCGTCAACAACGGAAGGCGCACACTTCTGCGAAAGAGCTCCGCTCATTCGGGCTTGGTATGACCAAGTAGCATTAGACCCACCACAAAACAACATGATAAAGGACAAAATATTCGAATGCTTCTTCACAAAGATAAAAACTCAAAGACTGAAAGATCTATGATAAAAAGATCATATATATAAAAAAGATCTATGATATATATAAAAGATAAAGATGATATATATAAAAAAATCTATGCAATAATCGAAATTCCGAGGCAAAATATACCATCCCATAAAAAAAGAGAAGTTCAGACATAACATCTGAATACCACCTTTATGATCAATATTTCAAAAAAAAAAAAAAACCTTCACTTGAAAATTCTCCGCCAAACAAAATATGCGCCAAGCCGCAATAACTACTGCGGCATGAGATTTGAAAAATCTTCAGGTCAAGCATACAGCTGCTGCTTTTCCAGAAAAGTGGAACTATAAAAAAAGAGGGAGGGGGGAGAAAGGGACAGACAGAGCAGTGGAAAGAAAGTTTGAGTCACTGACGTTTTTTTTCCAAGTCATTTTCGTCGATTTGTCGAGAAATGAGAACAGAGTCAGCAGTGGTGCCCCACCATGTGATCTACGGCGCGTCCACTGCAGATGATAGATCGAAATGATTTGTTGTGATAGAAAGAGTCCATTTCTCTCTTTGCAATGGTCCGGGCACAATCTTTTGTGTGGTGAAGGGATAAATATGGCTTTGATCGACTCTTGTCGGGGAGTTTTTCTGGGGAAATAAAAGAGAGAAAGAGATTGACTTTTGGTAGGGTTTTCGGTTACATTGACGTGCACGACTCTTTTGCAGCAAATGAGAGATTTTTTTGTATTGAAATTGATCTTGCCGTAAAAGTAGCGATTAGCTTAAGATACAAGTGTCACTCTTAATGGCTCCAACATTTTTCATCCCCTGATGATGATGATGTCGCGCCCGTGTTTCCAATGAAAGGGGGTGCAGTAGCTTTTGAGGGTAAAGACCCCTTAGCACCCAGAGGGCAGAAGTCTGACTTCTAGCTCAAATGAAGGTGACACACACATTCGCTTGTACAACCCCTTTTTACAGGAGGGCTCATGCATGCCTCTCACAGATAGAACACAGAACAAGCATGCCCGAACAGGGACTCGAACCCAGGACGCCCAGATCGCGGGAAAACCCACTACATCTATGCCAGGATGCCATCTTTTCATTTCCTACATGATGTTAAAGTACTCTAGTAGTATATGAGTAAATATATAAAAGTCTCGAATAGTATAAGACATATAACTAAGAGGTTCAAAAAAATTTCCTGAGTAGTCTGGCCGGTAGTGCGTCCGTCTCGCGACCGAAAGGTTCTGTCCTCGTCTCGGCCAAAGACTGCCGTGTTGGCTCACGTTCAATAGGTCCTATAAGTTTCCATCACAAATGATACATCTTTGAGTTCTGAGTTATAAGTTCCTTAACTTATAAATTCGCTTGAAGAAAAAGATAAATATTAATTTCAACACAATTATCGTTTGTTCATTATTCACTGTTGCTGTGGCGAGAATGTCGGCTGGAATTGTGCCTATATGGATATTGAATTTTTCGCCAAGAATCTAACTCGCAACCATTCAATTTGCAGCCCTACATAAAAGCGATCACCAAAGTTTAGTGGTTATTACTGGCTATTAAGATGTCACCTTAATTCAGGTATTTCTCTTTTTTTTAAAATAGATTATTTCGTTTCCCAATAAATTTGATTAATCCTTGATTACTTTTTTATATGAGAAATAATTTCGAGATTTGCAATCAGGTATTCGGAGCACATATATACCCTTCTTTGAAAACATTACTAAAAGGGTAAAAGGTCAACTTCTCCACCCCACACCAACAGGATAAAGGTGACAGATGGTAAGACAGATTTAAAGTACTGAGATTTAACGTTTTGACAGATTTACAGACAGATTTAACGTACAAGAGACCCCTCACATGACGGTTCTTCGGTGCAATCGAGTCTCGAACTTCAGCCCTCCGGTTCCAAAGTCGGGACTTTACCATCAAGCCACCACGGCCCCCAAATCCATTCTGAGGAAACTAAATAATTCAATCAAATTAACTCATCTGTGCTACTTTATGGTTTCTTATCTATGACCAGATATGGCTTTTGGGCCATAAAACACCACAAAACCAAAACAAACCTTTATTTGTGTAAATGAGGATTGCAAACCTTCCTTTATATATACATATTATATGTCATATATTATACTTTATCATATATAGAAAGACGCTACAATAATTTCGCTCAATATTTTTGAGATACATCTGCCTTTCTGTAGACGCACAATAATAATAGTTATCATTAAAAAAATTGCATATTTCTTCGAGAAATTACAATTTTTAAAAAGGTAATATTGCCACATTCAAATAGACGTTGCAGAGTCTGCGTAGCTGAATGGTTATGACACTGGACTCACAGTCAGGAGATCCTGTGCTCGAATCCCAATAGACTTGAAATTTGTTTTCCCTCGATTTCGTGTTCCAGAAGATTCCGGACCTTTCTCTAATTCACTGATGAGAGCTATAGACTATCCCCGGAAAGGTGTTCTGGAACTTTCCCTATCTGTATACAAGCTGAAGATCTCTCAGTCATAGTGTTTTGAGCTCATAAATTGATTTTACTCTTCTTTCTGCGTCTTCTTGAGTTCAATCACCTTGACAGTATTTTTATGCATTTGAGGTAGAATTAACTTTTAGTTTCCACCAATCCAAATCTAAAATCTATGTCGTTAGTCAATATTACTTGCAAAGCTACAAAATCTTTCAACATAGAAACCAGAAATATCCGCTGCTTTTGAATTCTTTGAGGAAAATCTGAAAACCAAATTCGCTTCCAGACCAATTCAATGCCTGCTTTCACCCCAACGAAAACGCAACAACTGTTTCCACATGTTTCTTTTTTTCTGAAAATTCTGTGGGTCAAACATCCTTTTCTGCTTTTCAATTCAGGAGGGAGATAAATTCCAAAAACTGAGGGGGGAGGAAGGAATGGGGTATGCCCCTGTTCTCGATAAACGATGTCTTTTCAATTTTTTTCAAAAAACTCTGAGATGGATTTGTTATCAACTGATACTAAAGAAACAGCCAAGGAAACATTCATCGGGGCAAATAAGGTGTTTTCATAACAAGGGTTGATAGAAATGATTTGTGGTTTTATCTCTCTTTATGATTCTATTCTCTGAATATGAGGGAATAAAAATAGATTTCCTTCTGAGCGTGGATGCAGCTGGGAAATGCCTTACGAATTGAGTCAGCTCAGCTATTGCTACCTATCAGATGGATTTAACGTGCAAAAGACCCACTTGCACGGCGGTTCTTCGGTGGAATCGGGACTCAAACCTGCAACCCTCCGGTTCCGAAGCCGTGACTTTTCCACAAGGCCACCGTGACCCCCAAAAGGGTTAAGAGACCATCTCATTAGATCAATATGGCATTCTTAATTTAATAGCAAAGTCTTTGTTTTGGAATCGAAGAGTCACTTGTTCGGTATCCGATTCCACCGATGATTGCATGTTTGTTTTCAATTAGAAGTTGCATGAAAAGTGTGGTGCCAACTCATGTATTGTCATCAGTTTTTGATGATAGTAAAAGACGGTGCAGGTCTCTCAAAGAATTTCAAAGTTTCATTTCAAAACCAAAGTCTAATTAAGATCTAACTGTTCTAAGTCTCCATTTTTAATTGTTTGTACTTTGTCGAAGTGAATATTTAAGATCTTCCTTTTCATAGTTAAAGAAAATGTTTTTAAGAAAACAGTGATTCATGTCGCAAAACATCACTTCTTTTGCGCAGCACACGAAAAAAGACGATTTAGACCAAGTTTTCCGTTTCATTGTCTTCGTTAATCGCTGGCATCCGTTTTTCAAAGTTTCAATAAAAGTCAGCTATCAAAAAATATTGAATTTTTATCAATGGTATCTATTTTATAGAATGTTTTTTTAATTTTTTTGGCTTGTTTTCCTTTTTTATATTTGGAGCTGAAAGCTATTTAATAACGTTTAATAACACGCATCGAAATTCCTTTGAACATTTTCACAAGAAAGCGAGACATAAAATTTCTTAAAAATTCATAAACCCATACTTTCAGAGATGAAACATTTCTTTCTGGGAAAGAATTTATACCTAGATTGCTGTCACTGAATTTAAGTGATGTCACAAAAGTGAATAAACTATTCTTCACATTTTCTAACTAATGGTTAATATTTACAACAATCCAACTCGAAAACATTCTTTATAAACACAAAGAAGGCCTGAAGTTATCTAAATCTTGGCAGAAATGTGCTGTTAAGTCTTGGGGAGGACATTTAACATCTAACAAACACATAAAATAACGCCAAGTCAAATTGAAGGGAAAATCAGATGTTAGAAAGCGCCAAGTATGTTGAAGCAGACCATGTAAGGTGTTTTTTTTTAACTCTTCCAAACCGTTTTTATTTTCTATACAGAATTCATACTTGTACCGTAAGAAATTCAGCTATTTGATGATGTGTCTGGATTTCTTAAGGCACAAATATTATCTTTCTTTTTCAGCGAATTTCTTCTGAAATCCAGAAAGAACAGACCTAAGTTACTGTTAATAATGTCAATCTAATGACCGTAAACATTAATTGATCGAACAGCACCCAGATAAGAGAAAAAAATAGGGGCATTAATTTTTTAACCTCTTTATTTCTCTCTCTCGATTTAGCAAATAGAGTTCCAAATGCTAGATTAGATATTTTCGAAAAAAACTCCTTTGTTGAAATTTCTGGTTGTCTGATGGCGAAATTTTGGAAATTATTGAGAGATGCGTTTTAGCTGTATTCTAAAAAAAGCTCAGAAAATAATTTTTTGATTTAGCGTAAAGAAACGAAAAAATTCAGAAAATTTTGAGCGAAAAGATATAGAATAAAATTGTTAGAGTAAAGTAATCAATAAATATTGAAAATATTTTTGTGAAGGCATTTAATTAAATGAAGGCAATTACTTTAAGTGTGGCCATTTAACACATTTTTAGCTCATACTATCAAATCTATAGAATCTATTAAAGAAATCATTTTGCTACCTTTTTCCGGATACTAATCCTGCAAAATTTATTGTACATGCAAAGTTGCAAAGGTTAATTGTTAAAACTGTCTGAGAAAAGGTATAACCATATTGATGTAGCAACGGATGGGACAAAATGCTCATTCAGATCAGCATCTAGGGCAACTAATTAAAGAGAAGAAGCTTTTAAATAAAAACGTTAAATTTATTTACAGCAAAGAGAATTTTAAAGAGAATTATGTATTTTTCCCACGTTAAATTTTACTAATCTATACTAATATTGTAACCGTAAACAAAATTAGTTACCATTGGGCGCCAAAAACTATTCCTGCTAGGGAAAAACAAAACTCTTAAAGAAAGAAGCTAAATTTACTTAAATCTTTTTAATAAACGTTAAAGGACATAACACACAAAATACAATACACTGACATACGATTAATACAAACAATTAGTTAAAAGTATAATAATCGGGGAAAACATCATGTTTACTCCATGACTCCAGAACACAGACTGAAGTTTTTTGAAGTGGCCGCTAGGTGGCGAGCTGGAAAAGTTGTCCTGTTACAATAACATAAATATGAAAGTTTTAATGGATGGCTGTTTGTGACTCCATCACGCCAGAACGGATGAACAGAATTAGAAGAAATGGAGCGCAGAGATAGATTAGAGTCAGGAATAGAACAGAGGCTACTTTTTATCCAGGTTCATTGAGTGGTTCATTTTTCATTCATTAAAAACTAACTTGCTCGCCAAAAATATGAGGCGAAATCCCGCCAAGGACGAGCAATGCTCCAAGTGTGTGTGCGTGTGTTTTTAATTTCGAAATTCGGAATTTTCAAATTGAGGTATACCTTTTATGTCGTATTTCGTGTTGTTTTGAATGGATTTTCAAATTTATTTGTCCCTACAATTGTTTCTAAGGATCGTAGAGAATTTTTTAAAAACCTATCTATACTAATATTGTTAATGTGAATGTTTGGATAGCTGGATGTTTGTGAGTCCCTCACATCAGAACGGCTGAACAGAATGGGATGAAATTTAGCACAGAGATAGATTAGAGTCAGGAATAGAGCATAGACTTCTTTTTATGCAAGTTCATTGAGTGGTTCATTTTTTATTCATTAAAAACTCACTTTCGAGCCAAATAGCAGAGGCCAAATCCCGCCAAAGATGAGTAAGGCTCCAAATTTTTCCCCCAACAGAGTTGAGGTTAGACTAAGGAGAATTTCAACCGATTATTTCAAACGATTCTATTTATTTTCTTAGTGTTTTATGAATATAATATCAATTATTGTTCATGAATGGATCTTTCGAATTCATTCTGAAATACTTTTAAGTGAAAATACAACAGAATTAAGGAAATAAAAAAAATCTAATCTGCATTGTGTTACCCCAACTGGCGTAGGAAAATCAGACTTTTGCGTGACTCCAACTGACGTTGAAAGCTCTCGCGGGATTGCTGACAACTGTATTTTCATTTAAATTAAAAGTTTAAAAATGATGTGTATAATGCTATTGCAGCTATCTGCCTCTCTATCCATAAATAGAATAGACATGACCGGACTTGATTTGATGTTTTGTTTTATTTTGGGTATACAATGTAATAATACGTAAATACAATAAATTGTTTTTACGTCAGTTGTGTGTTTTTGTTTTTAAATTGTATTTATGTTGTATATTTTTCGTATATGCTTATACTTTTAAATGTATCGATTTTAGGTTAGTTTTAATTCTGTTTTGATTTGTTATTATTTGATAGTTTTTAGTACATATGCATCGAAATTTCCACGCTAACAGAGTCGCGGGTAATAGCTAGTTATAAATAAATTTTATAACAAATCGAAGAGATAAATTGTTGCCTGCATATCAAAATTATTATTTTTTTATCTAATATTTTAAAAACCAGTGATGCGTGATAAATAACAATTTAAATTAAAAAAAAACACCAGCTGAAAAAAAGAAAAGCAGCTTTTCATTAAAATGCTAATGCCCTCAACTAAAAGAAGAGAATTTAAGGAAAAAAAGAACACTGAGCGAAGTAACTAATTTCGCCCTTTTTCGCTTCCCAGGCGTTGCTCTACACAAAGAATTACAAGAACGCCGGAAAGAATTTTTCCGTTAATTTGCTAGAATATCTTCAGCTGATGCTGAATGACGTGGAAAACGGCTTATCCTGGAACATGATAGCTTTAATAAAAGAGGAGACAATTTTATTTCTTTTTTTTTTCCTGACGAAAATTATATTAAGATATTTAAATCTCCGTAAAAGTAAAAAAAGCACAGGAAATATCACTCAAGTTAGAAATTATTATGGAAGCTTTCTTTTGTATTTAATTTCCGTTATGTTTTAGCCACAAGATACAGTTAACTGTCTTAATCAATGCCATTTAGTCCAACGCTTCAAATGTCTGATATTGAGTCATAGGCAGAACACAAGAAGACACAGGAAGTAGAGTTAAATCATTTTATTAACTCAACTTTGGCCTGTGACCGACAGATCTTCAGCTTTTATACAGGTTGGGGAAGTTCCAGAATACCTTTTGGGAGACAACCCAAAGCACTCGTCTGGTGAATGAAAGAAAGGTCTAGAATCTTCTGGAACACGAAATATAGGAAAAACAAATGTTAAGTCGGCTGGGATTCGAACCCCTGATCTCCTGACTATGAGCCCAGCGCCGTAACCATTCAGCTATGCTGACGCAGCAAGGTTCCGTTTCAATGCGGCAATATCAAACCCTTAACAAATGCCCTTAGAGAAACTGAAATGTAACACAACAGTAATTACATTTTTGATCCAGTAATGTGGGTATAATGTGATTTTTTCTTTTGAAGTAATACATAAGAATGTCTGTTGGCTATAATTCCAGTTTTTTTTAAAAAATTACGAAGTGCATGCGAGATATTTTAGATAACATTGCTTAGCATCTCTTTTGCATATGTGTTAGATCTCTTTTCATGGGCAATGAGCTGTTTGCTTATCGACAGCGGTAACAAATTGGTTTGTTTCAGATACAGTCTAGCACAGTTTTCCCTTCTTTAAAAATACAGGGTACGTCAGAGAAACTTACTTATTTGAAAAAACTCCAGAGCGGTGAGTTGGGTAGGTAGAGATGTGTTAGGTAATGCAACTGGAGAGAAAAGTCCCTAAGTTTGTCTCTCCTTATAGTCGGTTGCCATCATGCTCTGCTCTAGGGAACAACGGGCCTTCGCCGTCGAGAGCTCCTTTTCTAATGGTCGTTTCCTTGTTGCTACGCAACGGGCCTTCCACGCTCGCGTTGAAATTCCACCTGCCATATCCGTTACTGGCCGTCATTCGATTCTGTCGTGTTTTAACACATTTCGGGAGTGTCGCTAAACCCAGAAATAGACATCCACCAGAATTCCGAAAAATGTCGAAAGAGTGAGGCAGTCAGTTCTGCGCAAACACGCAGCTGCTCTGGGAATTTCTGACACCATTGTCATTATCCATCAAGATCTTCCATTTCATCCCTATAAATTGGCTGTTGTGCAAGAATGAACTGAACGCGATTTTGTTGCCCATCAAAATGCATGTGAAATGCTGCTTGACAACCTGCCTGAAGACGCGGTCGTCTTTTTCAGTGACGAGGATCCCTTTGAAATCCCTGGTTTATGTGGATCGATTACGGACCATAGCTCACCTCAACAACAACACTCGAGACGCCATTGCCAACAAACCGTTTGATATACTGCAAAGAGTGGACACGCAATTCAAAAAAATTGACTTAATCAGTGCATGCGCAATGGGAGTCACCATTTAACCGATGTCATTTCCAAAACTGTATAAAAAATGGGATATTGTATTCTCTCAAATAAAAGAAAAACTAAAACAATAACCGAAGTACTTTTGCTTTTATTGACCTTTCAAATAAGTAAGTTTCTCTGGAGCACCCTGTATTAGCAGTTAGGAATTATATTTAAATTACTGACCGCTTCTGAATTTTAAGCAATAATTTGCAAAAAAATATGAAGTATTATATATCTCCATATTTTCAATGCCAAGTTTATTTCATATCAAACTTATTATATTCCACTTCAAAAATTACATTAAACCTCTTCAAAAACTGACTTTGTGTTACATCCAATTTATGCAAAAACATTCAAAAATCTTTTCTTCCAGTTATGCTTATCGCCAAGCATTGAAATTTTCTCGAGCTTTTCATTATATTGAATGCCTTTATTGTTGAGAAAAATGCGATTTGAATAATCTCATCAACAAAATAGAATTTATTAATAAAAAATTTAATAATAGATTTCAGAGTTTACTATTTTTCACTAAAAACAATTGCTTACAGTATATGACTACTTTAAAAACCCTAGTGGAATATTTTTTCTTGCAGTTCAGACTTTTCTAAAACAGTTATCTTTTATAGGAGAAGGAAGGTCTGACCTATCATCCAGGGGAATTTTAAACAAATCATGTTTTTCATCTGAAATTTGCATTTAGCTTCAATGCTCTCAGAACTTTAATTCCCATGAAAATTCTCCACCGTTAACATGATATCCCCAAAACTAGTGGAGGCATTTACATAAACATTTAGTGTGTGTTTTAAATGATATGGGCAATGAAGTGAACCAAGAGTTTTATTGTGGGTGAAATGCTTTTTCATTTTTAGGTGTTTTTAGATAAATTAAGTTGTGAATTTATGGAAAAAAGGCATCTACACGTATATTTTTACCCATCACTTCTTTGCATCACAAAACGTTTCTTAGATTTCGGTTCATTTCATTCATCATTATATTCTATAACTTGTTTACAAAAACATTAGGGTCACTGCATGACCATTTTGTGTAGAGTGTTAGCCGCATTAGTTAAATTTCATGAAAATTTACAACAAGTTTTCCCACTTCTCAAAATATAATATATTTTCAAATATCACTTTTTTGTATTTAAAGTATATCATATTATAAATTAAAATACATCTAAAATCATAAAAAGGTTTTTAAAGGCACATTTTTTCATTCCCATTGAACCAAAAGTTGTATTGTTTGTGAAATACTTTTTCATTTATCGGTGTTTTAAAAAAAATTAAGCTGTGAATTGATGGAAAAAATGCATATATATATATATATTTCTACCCATCACTTCTTTGCATCTCAAGATTTTTCTCAGATTTTGTTTCATTTCATTCATTATCGTATTCTATAACTTGTGTACAAAGAAAATTTGGATTGCTGCATTACCATTTTGTGTAGAGTGTGAACCGTTTTGGTCACATTTCATTAAAATTTACTTCGCATTTTCCCATTTTTCAAAATTTATTTCCAAATAATTTTTTTTACATTTATAGTATTTCGTGTTATAATTGACAATGCATCTAAAAACCATAGTAACAAATAGCTTTTTAAAAATTCACTTTTTCAAAACTTTTTCTCCAAACTTAATCGGGTGTCTTAAAAAATGAAAACAAAATCTATTTACATATGAAATTTAGCTGATCGAAATTAGATGTTTACTTTTTAACCACATTAGAAGAATCTTCCAATGCGATTTTATAGGTACAGTTTTATTCTTTTTATCTCGTAAAAGCAAGTTATGGCAGACAAGTTGTGAAACTAATATGAATATAAAATAGAAATCCGTGTTTTATAGTTTTCCTTTCTTCTCTTGTTCATAAGATTTATTTTCCTATTATAAAAATCAATTTGTGGTAACAGCTCACAATGTTTAGGAGTGACAATTTTTTTAATACAGTTATTAATATTTACAATGCTAGTGTTACGAATCTTCCCAGCATGATTGGTACTATCACCAGAAAGAATGATTTACAGTATTCTGTACTGAATGCTTTTAGAAATGATCCCAGAGCTTGGTGACAAATTTGACGACCGTTTGGCGATAAGATGGATAATTCTCGTTACTTTGAGAATTTTCCCGATTCGTCCATTCGGAGCCGATATACTTCCAGATACGCCATGATTGGTCGAGACATTTCTATCCACGACTCCTGGGACTATATAAGGGTGACAGTTTCAAGCTTCGAGCAGAGTCGAACATCTGTTGCATCTTAAGAAGAATATCACGGGAAATATTGACCGTCATGTCCTTCTAGTCTATCATGATCGGAGAGAAGCCCCTGTTGGGGCTAGGCAGCCCATCAACCCTACTCACTAGCTTCGGACCGAGTAATCGGAATCGACGTTCGATAACGAGTCCTCCAGAGGAGAAGCCGAGCAAGTGCTGAGCTGAGCTGTGTGTCTTGTAGTCTGTTGAGGAAGAACCGTCGTGTACTATAGCCACTGCTGTGGATTTTGTTACTACTGGTAAGCTACTGTAGTTATTGTGTGCTGCTGTGTGTTCCTTTCAACTGTAAATAAATGTCATCTGTGTTTGTATGTGTAAAGGACTGATCATTGTGTGTTCATCTTTTCTCACACCGTACAATCCCACTACACAAGTGAACAAATCCGACGGATTAGTATTGGAAATCCATAATACTATTAATATTTACTATAATACGAAAGTTGTTTTGGTAAAAGTGAGAAAAAATTTCATCATCTGATCGCCCTCATCATTTGACCGTGGTTCAAAATGACGAGGTCCGTCCCAAAATAGCCCTAGCTTTGTTTTTGAATAAACGGGAAGTTAATATAACTAACCTAAAATAAATCTCGCTTTAGAATCAAATGATGAATGCTTTACAAAATGGTTGACAGATTGAATGGTCAAACGAGTGAGGTAAGGTATCCGACTACGTTCAAAGAAAATTTTTTGAAAAATTGGATTTTTTAGAAACTATTTAAGGTTTTTTGTTGTATTGTCCATAAAAAACACTAAAAGTACAAAAACAATTATTTGCAAATATAATGTCTTTTGAGAAATGGGAAAATGTGTAGTAAATATTAGTGAAATCGAACCCAAACGGTTCACTCTCTACACAAAATGGTAATGCAACCATCCTATTTTTCTTTGTACGCAAGTTGTAGAATACAATAATGAATGAAGTGAACCGAAATCTAAGAAATATTTTGAGATGCAAAGTGATGGGTAAAAATATACGTATATATGCATTTTGTCCTTACATTCACAACTTCAATTTTCAAAAAGCACTTATAAAAGTAAAGGTATTTCACCAACATTAAAACTTTGTTTCATAGTCCATATTGTTTAAAACACGCGCTGAAATGTTTATGTAAATACCTCTATTAGTTTTGGGGATGTTAAATGTAGAGAATTTTTATAAAAATGAAAGTTTTGAGAAAATAGAAATCAAAGCAAAATTTTAGCTGAAAAAAAGTCTGACCCTGGAGGTAGGTCATGTCTTCCTTTTCTTAGAATCTATAAATTGTTTTGGGAAAAGAAATGACTCAACTACAATAAATAATAAGAATTTTTAAACTATTGCCAATGTGGTGAGGAATAAGTGTTCTTAACGTAGTAGGATAGTTTAAGAGGCTACTAATAGGAGAAATTTCATTACTAGGGTTGCTCCCCTTTTCACCATTAAAAATAATTGATCAAAAAATAAAATAGTTATAAAAGACAAAAAATAATAATATACCTTATGCATGAAAACGATAATTTTTTTTCTTCGACTCAATTAACACACTGCTACATGTATCGAAAATATAGTTAAAAAATAAGATCAAATATGCAAAAAATAAATTAATAAAATAAAAGGAAACCACGAAAATGTATTTATCGTCTTTTTGATTTCGAAAGGGTCGATAAAAGACCCGTGGTGAATAACATAACATTTTAATGCCATTACGACCCGAACACATTATTTTATACTCCGCTAAAAAACAATGGTTGAATGTTTCGATAACATGTGTTTAGGAAAAAATCGATTTCGAGACGTCGTTGAAACTTTATTTTTCCTCTCTAGGAATAAAACAAAATTTCAAAATATAGAATAACATTTATTCTATCTTTTATTTGGATATTATTTCTTGGATTATTTGGATATTAATCTTGATTTGAATTCTGGAGAAAAATTATGAAAGGGGCACCTCTTTACAAGAAATTATATACAAAAAAATGTTTATCGAGAGTTTCATTTTTCCAATTTAATATTCTTTCTATTTTATTGCCAAAAGAAAATTAATTTGAGAGGAAATTAATAAAAATATAACATGGTTTTGATTTCAAGTTGGTTTAAGAAAAATATGAATTTTCTACATAATTTAATAGATTTCGTTTTATATTGAATAAATTTTAAAAAAAGATATGTTTTTAAATCGGGAAATACAGACATTCGTACGAAATGTTTTGATTTTATTTAGAGTGGTATAGGAATTCAATGTAGTTTATATAAAAAGTTTTTGGTCTTGTAATAATAATTTGTTTCCTACATTTTTTATATTATTCATATATATTTTTATATCTGAGATCTTTTTATTATTTGTTGTTTATCGAAATTATTGTACAGTAAAAGCTCCTTATTCGCGCTTCCTTCATTCGCTTTTTCACTGCTTGCGGATTAAAAAAAAGGCCACCCAATCCCTACATACATAATTTCTTTATTCGTGAATCTAATAAGTACATGCATGATAATAAAAGGATTCCAATAGGTATCCAACCCAATATCCTTTGGAAATGCAGTCAAACCTAATAAAAAAAGTAAAATAGATCTTATTACAACTTTGTCTAAAGTATGTTGTTAAATGCAAACTGCAGACATAGCCGAAATCGCGAATGGAATAGGACGAGATGGATTCGAACAGATAGAATCAAGTGACATTCAGGAATGGCTTGAATCGCAAGATGAAGATCTGACTGAAACCGACTTGGAGGAAATGTTCAATTCGCAGCCCATTGAAGAAGAGGCTTCAACAAGCACTGGAAACGTGACATTTCATTTGAAAAATCTTAGTGAATGCGCAAATGAGCTTTGCGATTTCCTTATGAACATTGATCCGTCTATGGAACGAAGTCTTATTTTTAAAAGGCAAATTACTAATGCGACGGCTGCGTATCAGTCTGAATGGAAGGAGCTTTTGAAAACTGCCAAGCAAGAGAAAATGACAAAATTCTTCAAGCCATTACCTTAAGATAATGAATCAAAATATTAAAAAAGTTCAATTAAATTGATTTTTTATATATTTGTTTTTTTTTATTCTGTCACCTAGAAATGTATCCCCTATAAATGACCATTCCGTATTCACAGTTTATGTATTCACGGCATATTTATGGAACATATACCTCGCGAATAAAGAGCTTTTTCTGTATTTTAAAATAATGTCACCAACTTTCGCATACTTTACATGAATCTTCATTTAATAAAAACCTTTTAACTTTCTTTAAAGCAATGATTCGGATCAATTCTTACAAATTCAGAGAGATTACTTCTCCGTTAATCTCTCTTTTGCAATATGCAGCCTTTTGTGTTTCATTCCAGCATGATAAGAATTAAGATAACCAACTGCGCTGGAAGGTAAATTTTCAAAAAATCGGGATTAAAAAAATTATTAATGATTTTTACTTGTATTGTCGATTATAAACACTATAAATACAAAAAAGTTATTTGAAAATATAATATATTTAGAGAAATATGAAAATATGTAGCAAATTTTATTAAAATTGAACCAAAACGGTGAACACTCTCCGCAAAATGGTAATGCAGCCATCCTATTTTTCCTTGAACTCAAGTTATAGAATATAATGATGAATGAAATGAACCAAAATTTAAGAAATATTTTGAGATGCAAAGAAGTTGTGTGTAAAAATATACATCAATTTTTTTTCACAAATTACCAACTTAATTTTACTAAAAACACTCATAAATAAGTAAAAGTATTTCAGCACCAACAAAACATTTTTTTCATTTTATTGCTCATATTATTTTAAAAAATGCGCTGAAATTTTTATGTACAAACCTCTATTAGTTTTCGTGATATCATGTTAATGGTAGAGAAATTTTATGAATCTTAAAATTTTGAAAAAATTGAAGTTTTCAAATTTTAGATGAAAAATATGTTAAGAAGTTATGGGATAAAATATAAGTATATGTGCATTTTTTCCGTAAATGCACTACTTAATTGTGCTAAAGACACCTATCAATGAAAAAGTCTTTCACCAACAATAGAAATTTTGGTTCAATTCATTGTCCACATCATTTAAAGCACACGCTGAAAGTTTTATGTAAATACCTCGATTAGTTTTTGAGGTATGTTAACGGTGGAGAATTTTTATGAAAATTAAAATTGAAGTTAAAGCAAAATTTTAGCCGAAAAATATGTGACCCTGGATGATAGGACAGGCATTCCTCTTCCTAGAAAAGATGAACTGTTTTGAAAAGAAGAAAGTCTGAACTACAAGACATATAAATTTGTAAAAAAATCGCCTATGTTTTGTATAGCCAGCGTTTTTAACATATTCTGATATCTCAAGTGCGCATTTTTAATTATTTTCCGTTGATCGGTTCTAAAATCAGATGTTTATCAAAAATAGATGACAAAATTAAGTGCTTCTTTATTTTCAGGATTAGTGATAAAAATTAGATACTAATTTTTAATTATTTTCCTTTGATCGGTTCTGAAACCAGATTTTTATCAAAAATAGACGACGGCATCAAGTACTTCTTTATTTTCCAGGTTAGAGGTACGAATTAAGTAGGCATATTGAACCATCTTCGCAATCTAATGTAAATCAATCGAGACGACATCAAGTACTTTCTCTTCACAATCTAACATCTTTGACAGTAAATAAAGATATTAAATAAAAACAGTAAATAAGTATGTTAAATAAATGGATAAAGAAATTTTGGAACTGGTCCATACAAATCAGTTAGTTAAGCTTAATTGCATTTATGTCTGTTTTGAAATAACACATGCGTTATTCTGAGACAGACCACAGCAAACATAATATGCTTGAATAATATGTTATATGTTTAGGATACTTTTTACAGTAAAAAAATGAGACCGCATTATACGATTTTCCATATTAAAAATTTAATATAAGTAAATAAAAAAATATCAAATGATTACAAGTTATAAACGAACTATTATTTAGAAGTTTTGAGTCAAACTTTTAAATTGAAGTTTAATCAAATGAAATATATTGATTTCTTATTAATTTTTTTCAGTTAAAAATAAATAAGCAAAGGATTCTACTTATGAGACATATTTGATTTAATTAAAAAAAAACAGAAAAGATATTGTGATTTCAAATAATGATTATAACAAAAACAATGGATTCTACTTATGAAACTTATTCTATTTTATTTTTTAAAAAATAGAAAAAGACATTGTATTTCAAATAAGGAATATAACAACAACAAAAAACAACAACAAATGATTCTACTTATAAAGCTTATTCGATTTAATTCTTAAAAAAGTAGAAAAAGACATTGTGATTTCAAATAATGAATATAACAACAACCAGAAGTGATGTTAAAACCAGACATTTGAAGCATTGGATTAAATTAGATAGATTAAGGCATTTAATTTTATCTTGTGACTAAAACAAAACGGAAATTAGACAAAAAAATCCTCCAAAATACTTCTTAACTTGAGTGATATTTCCTGTGCTTTTTTTACTTTTACTGAGATTTAAATATTTTAATAGAATTTTCATCACGGTAAAAAAAAATTAAAATTGTCTCCTCTTTTATTAAAGCTACCATGTTCCAGGATAAGCCGTTTTCCACGTCATTCAGCATCAGCTGAAGATATTCTAGCAAATTAACGGAAAAATTCTTTCCGGCGTTCTTGTAATTCTTTGTGTAGAGCAACGCCTGGGATGCGAAAAAGGGCGAAATTAGTTACTTAGCTCAGTGTTCTTTTTTTCCTTAAATTCTCTTCTTTTAGTTGAGGGCATTAGCATTTTAATGAAAAGCTGCTTTTCTTTTTTTCAGCTGGTGTTTTTTTAAATTCAAATTGTTACTTATTACACATCATTGGTTTTTAAAATATTAGATAAAAAATAATTATTTTGATATGCAGGCAACAGTTTATCTCTTTAGTTTGTTATAAATTTTTTTATAATTAGAGTTTTTTGTTTTGTTTTTTTATTGAAACATATACTGATGTTTTTCAAACGAATGCCAAGACCAAAAATGCGTCCAATCACTGGACAGATTTCGCAAATTTTTTGTTTCATATGAAAAAAATCACTAAAAACTAAATTAATAAAATGTCACTATGTTTGTATGTCACTATAAATTAATAGACTGACCACCACTCAATATAGAAAATTCTCCAAGTAAACATGTCATGTGCCTGGTACTGATGTTTGAATAAAACATACTTTTTTATCATTCATCAAATTACTACAGTACTGATTAGAGATCACGCATTTCACATTGGACAATTTTGATTGCAGTTACCAAAGTATTCACTTAGGTTTGTTCTAGGTAATATTTTCATATTTTATCTAAATAGCTCAATAAAATCTTTTTTAATAATTTTTTTTTTCGTAAAGTCACTTGCATCTTTGTGTTTTAAATATCATATATTTTATGTCCAAAATAATTTATTTTGGTTTATTATGCTAAATCTTTGCATTTATCCTAACTTTTTTGAAAAACTTTTGATATTTTGCACTCGATAATGATAATATTTTTAATATAAGTTTTGTAAAATCGAAAATAATAACAAACTTATTTCTAGCCGTTCTATTGATGATTCTAAAATAAGTCAAATTATTTTGATCATATATATTCATATGAAATTATTTTTATTATATATTTTTTATCAAAATAATTTATTTTGGTTTCCTAGGCTAAATCTTTAAATTCATCCCATATTTTTTGAAAACTCTTTTGATAATTTGCACTCGATAATGATTATATTTTTTAATATAAAGTCCTTAAACCAGATTATAATAACAAACTTATTTTGAACTTTTCTATTAACAATTCTACAATAAGTAAAATTATTTTGATCATATATCCATAGCAAATTATTCTGATCGTATATTTTATGATCAAAATAATTTATTTTGGTTTGTTATGCTAAACATCGACATTTATCCTATATTTTTAGATACTCTTTCGATAATTTGTACTCGATAATGATTATATTTTCAATATAAGGTCTGTAAGAAATAAAATAATAGCAAACTTATTTTGAACCTTTCTATTGATGATTCTAAAATATGTAAAATGCTCCGTTCCCTTTAAAGTTCTAACAAACTGTAAATATATTTTGCATCAAAAAAATCTTCATCATAACAGAAAGTGAAACAAATCAACTCCGAAACATAAACAATCAGTTATAAATCAACAGTTGATTTGAGAGACAAACGGTTTCACAAATCCAACAAATCATCGAAAATATCGAATTCCAGCATCATTCTTTGATGCCAATATTGGTATACACAATATCTTAGATTAATATAAAGAAAATAAAGCTTCCTCCATTGGCAATACCGGCCATCTCTTTCGCATTAAAACTTCATTCCAATCTTGCCATCTATTCTCATGAGATCTCCTTGCGAAATCCGTTTATGTCCTAATCGACAGATGAGGGTCTCCCCATCATAATCCTCCCCCCCCCCCAATAAAACCCCCGATGCAGCAGTGGTATTGATTCGTTTTTATCCATTTAACTCTGACGTGAAGTAATGTCTGTAAATACAGAGAATGGTTTCTTAGAACGCATTCGTGACCAAATATCACTTCGAAGCACGTTACCAAGACTCGCTCATTCATAGACAGAGTCTTATTTTTTTCAAAAAAAAAAATGGTAATTAAAACTGATCAGCTCTTTCAGTTCACTGTTCTTTCAGTTCAGAAACGTATTTTGTGAGGTTTCATCCAAAGAGGATATTTTTAATGAAGTAATATCTTACGTGGGTAAATAGCACGAAAGGTATTCTAGAGTTTGTGGATTCGTTGGAGCTGAATCATTTCATATAGATGCTGAATAATGCTTAGAAAATCCAGCATACAAGATTTGCAACAGATTTATATATATACACACACTGAAGTGACAAAAGTCATGGGATAGCAATATGCAAATATACAGATGGCAGTAGTATCGCAGCGAAAAAGTATAAATGCGCAGTTCGTTTTCCAGAGCTTTCATTTGTGTTCAAGTTATTCATGTGAACAGGTTTTTCGTGATTTATGGCGACTTTGAACGTGGAATGTTAGTTGGAGCTAGATGCATGGGTCATTCCATTGCGGATATCGTTAGTGAATTCAACATTCCGAGATCCACAGTATCAAGAGTGTGCCGAGGGTATGAAATTTCAGGCATCACATCCCATCATGGACAGCGCAGTGGGCGACCACCTGCACTTAACGACCGAGATCCCCGACGTCTGTGTAGAATGGTCAGTGTTAATAGACACGCAACACTTCGTCAAATAACTGCAGGAATCATTGTGGGATGTACGAGAGACGTGTCCGATAGGACTGTGCGGCGAAATTTGTCTTCCTTGGGCTATGACAGCAGAAAACCGACTCGAGTGCCTTTACTGACAGCACGACATCGCCTGCAGCGACTCTCCTGGGCTCGTGAGCATATCGACTGGTCCCTAGACTAGTGGAAAGCCGTGGCGTGGTCAGATGAGTCACGATTTCAGTTGTTACGAGCTGATGGTAGAGTTCGAGTGTGGCGCAGATCCCACGAAGCCATGGACCCAAACTGTCAGCAAGGCACTGTTCAAGCTGGTGGTGGCTGCATGATGGTGTGGGCTGTTTTTACATGGCATGGATTCGGTCCTCTGGGGCAACTGAACCGATCATTGACTGGAAATGGTTATGTTCAGCTGCTTGCAGATCACTTGCAGCCATTCATGGACTTCACGTACCCACACAACGATTGGATTTTTATGGATGACAATGCGCCATGTCACCGGGCCAGAACTGTTCTCGATTGGTTTGAAGAACATTCCGGACACTTCCAGCAGATGATCTGGCCACCTAGATCGCCCGATATGAATCCCGTCGAGCATTTATGGGGCATCATCGAAAGGTCCGTTCGTGCCCAAACTTCTGCACCATCCACACTTTCACAATTATGGACGTCTATACAGACAGCATGGCTCAATATTCCTGCAGAGGACTTCCAACGACTTGTGGACTGCATGACACGTCGAGTTGTTGCACTTCGCCGGGCAAAAGGAGGACCGACACACGAAATTAACAGTCATCCCATGACTTTTGTTACTTCAGTGTGTGTGTGTGTATATATATATATATATATATATATATATATATATATATAAACAAAATAAGCCAAGCAAAAAGGAACACAACCGAATCAAACGCACTCAGGAAATATGTTTTAATTATTTTAATGCCTTTATGGTAGTTATATATATATATTTCCATCTATGCATTTTTTTAGCGAATTTCTATGTAAGATTGAGAATGAAACTTCACAATGTCCGTCCCTATTTTTCCAACTATGCATTTCTTTTTGAGCGTAATGTAATGCAAGATTGGAAAAAAAAGCTCCACAATTTTCTGTCACTACTTTTCCAACTATGCATGTCTTTTTGTTGGAAATAAAGCTTCACAATTTCAGTCACTATTTTTCCAACTATGCATTTCTTTTTGAGCGCAATGCAATGCAAGATTGGAAATAAAATTTCAATATTTTCGACACTACTTTTCCAACTATGCATTTCTTTTTATTGGAAATAAAGCTTCATAATTCTCGTCAATATTTTTCCAACTATGCATTTTTTTGGCGCGTAGGTTAGAAATAAAGCTTCTGCCCCGGGAAGGCAACTGAAAATCGTTTGCTTTTAATTATTCACCCAATCGAAGGGTGTGACTGAAATCATCAGGGATGAGGGGAAAAGAACGACTTTTTCTCTTGGATATCTATAGAAGAATCGATTCTTTTAATTCTCCGAGATCAATCGATTATCGACAGCTGCTTTTTTTGTCCATTCCCATTTGGAGAACGATTTTGGAGTGATTAAAAGTACCTCCACTCTAAAGTAATGGTTGCCGTTCCAGTGCCAAATGGTAGAAAGATATTAAATTAAACGCATTTCTATTTGCACGTCTTGTTTATTTGTTACTAGCAGGTGCCCGACGCGTTGCTGCCGCAGAAAAAATAATTTTGGAATTTTAAATAACCGTCTTGTTTCATTAGGAATGATAGAAGGAATAGCATTTATTTTCTTGTGGGCAATGGATACATTCATTGAAATGGAGGGATATGAAAAGGAGAAGCGTAAATAATATTAATTCTATTTTTAACTCTATTAATCAAGATTTTAGGGTTGGCAAATTTTTTTGTTTGTTTTTCCATCTACAGCAGAAATAAGTGCAAGTATTAAGCATTCAAAGTAACCTCGCAGTCAGATCAGCGATACGGCAGCGCGTAGCAAGCAGACAGAGAAACAGTGAGATAATATGAAGTGCAATCCATCAATCATTTGGCAATGTTGTATCGGAATGGGATGAGCGGTACGACAGTACGTAAAATACGAACAAACAAAAATGAACATTTCGATTTGTGTATTCTTTAAGAATTGTGAAACTTGGGTGTTCTTTCAGAAGGGTCATGAAAGAAACTGTTTATTGGATCAAGTGATTCATTTCATATTCGTTCAGAATTCCCAAATTTAATGTTAGAAATTGCGATTCAAATATTTTCGATTCAAATGAATTAAACATAGAAAAATATTTATGCCATAAAATAGGGAATATAGTTGAAAAAAAAATTTTTGAAAATTAAGATGGGGCAAAATTATTTGAACTACAATATTTTTGGTGGTTACTTTGAAAAGCTCTAAAATTTAAATAAAATATAAAACCCCCAGGGTTGGTTGTTACCTCTGTTACCTGTTGACTTGCATGCCATTTGCGTAATGTCAGCCTTTCACTTGGATTTGGAATTTCTACAGAATACATTGTCTCCTCTGCGAGTTGTTTGGCGATGAATCCTTGGCAAATATTTGCGGTTGAGATTCAATTTTTTAAAAATTTTAGTTAATTGTACTATGCCTACAACCCTCCCATAGGTGTAAGCAATAAGCTGACCCAGTTTCATCGCAATCGGACGAACGTTTTAGGAAGGCATAAGTGACAAACATTCATTTTTATTTATGAATATTATTTTCATTATTGATATAATTTGTACTGAAACTAATCGTCTTTAATATGCTGAGAATTTCTGTTTTTTTTAATGGCGAATGAACAAACTTAAGAATACAATTAGGAAATAAGTGACCATTAGACAAAAGACTATTTCTTAGTTGATTGCTATTGGGGATAGCTAAACCCGAACTGGGGACCTTATGGTTCATAGCCAGATAACATGACTACAAGACAAAAGTTATCACTCAGTCTCGAGGCAGTTATCTGGTTTGTAAAACCTAAAGATGCGAGTTCGATCTTAGCTATCACCAATAGCAACATTGGTGACCTAGGACGATAAACAAACAACAAAAATAACGCAACCTTTGTGCAGTTACTGTGGTGCCTTCTACCCAAAAATTTTAAAAAACAAGCTAATACATAATGAGTCAAATAAAAATGAATCAAGCTGATAAATAACCAGCCAATTAAATAGGAATGAAGCTGATAAATAATCAGTAAAACAAAAATGAATCAAGCAGATAAATAAGCAATCAAATGAAAATGAATCAAGCTGATAAATAATCAGCCAAATAAAAATAAATCAAGCTGATAATTAATCAATCAATAAATAAAGAAGGTCGATAAATAATCAGCTGATAAAAAGAGCGATAAATAAACAACCATTAAAATAAATAAAAATGAAGCTGATATATAATCAGCCAACAAAAAGAATGTCTAATTATTTATTAGCCAATGATTGCCACTTTTCAAAAGGACAACTTACAAAAACCAATATTACAAAATAGAAATGTGGCTGCTATAGTTTCGAAACGAAGGTTAGTCGATAAAAATCAGGGATGTTAAAAATTTAATCTGATTTATTCTCAGAAAATTATACTGTAATAAAGATGAAGAAATCAATACCAACTGAGCGTTTGTTACTATTGGCGATAGGTAGGATCGAACCTGGGACGTTACGGTTGGTAGCCAGATGACATGACCACAAGACTAAAAGTGATCACTCAGGCTAGAGTATGTTATCTGGCTTATAAAGCTTCCACTACATTATATTTGGTATCAGCGTTTGGTATTCTTTTTCTGAGCATTTGGTATTATGTTTCGTTCAACAGCGTTTCCAAATGAGACTTCCTGTCACTACAGGAGAGACGTTGAAACGTCACTGATGTCATGAGCAAGAAGTCCTTGTAAATACAGCTCTTCGGTAAGATGAACGCTCATGTGAGCGATTTGTGAAATCCAAACATTCATTTTAGCCACCATTTCATCAAGGTAACACCAATTTTTAGACAAATAGATAGGTTACTTTAATATCGAGAGTTAAAATTTACAAATTCTAAAACTAATATTCATTAATTATGCATTGAAGTAAATTTATCACATTTTAGAATGAGAAAACAGCATCGGTGAGAATAACCTAGTTATTACCGATGATTATTTATCGCCTTTTTTATTTATTGGCTGATTATTTGTCAGCTTGATTCATTTTTATTTGGCTGGTTATTTATTAGCTTGATTCATTTTTTGGTTGATTATTTGTCAGCTTGATTCATTTTTATTTGGCTGGTTTTTTATTAGCTTGATTCAATTTTATTTGGTTGGTTATTCATCAACTTAAATCATTTTTATTTGGCTGGTTATTTATTAGCTTGATTCGTTTTTTGGCTGGTAATTTATTAGCTTCATTCAATTTTATTTCGCTGGTTATTTATTAGCTTGTATCATTTTTATTTGGCTGGTTTTTTATTAGCTTGATTCAATTTTATTTAGGTTATTCATCAGCTTAAATCATTTTTATTTGGCTGGTTATTTATTAGCTTGATTCATTTTTTGGCTGGTTATTTATTAGCTTCATTCAATTTTATTCGGCTGTTTATTTATCAGCTTGAATCATTTTTATTTGTCTGTTTATTTATTAGCTTGATTCAATTTTATTTGGCTGGTTATTTATCAACTTGATTCAATTTTATTTGGCTGGTTATTTATTAGCTTCATTCAATTTTATTTCGCTTGTTATTTATTAGCTTTATTGAATTTTATTTGGCTGGTTATTTTTTAGCTTGATTCATTTTTATTTGGCAGGTTATTTATTAGCTTGATTCATTTTTTGGTTGATTATTTGTCAGCTTGATTCATTTTTATTTGGCTGGTTTTTTATTAGCTTGATTCAATTTTATTTGGTTGGTTATTCATCAACTTAAATCACTTTTATTTGGCTGGTTATTTATCAACTTGATTCAATTTTATTTGGCTGGTTATTTATTAGCTTCATTCAATTTTATTTCGCTTGTTATTTATTAGCTTTATTGAATTTTATTTGGCTGGTTATTTATTAGCTTTATTCAATTATTTTTGGCTGATTATTTATTAGCTTTATTCAATTATTTTTGGCTGGTTATTTATTAGCTTGATTCAATTTTATTTGACTGGTTATTTATCAGCTTGATTCAATTTTATTTGGCTGATTACTTATCAGCTTGATTCATTTTTATTTGGTTGATTATTTATCAGCTTGAACCATTTTTATCTGGCTGATTATTTGTCAGCTTGATTCCTTTTTAATACATTTTAATCACATTTATTATTTGATGTACTACGTTTTTTTAACGTTTGGTTATTTTTTGATTATTTGGTATATTTTTTAGGTTTTTTGGTATATTCTTTTAACATTTTTAACTCTTTCTTTTTTTTGGTATTCTAAAAAATCCTTGTGTTTTGGTAAAATATTTGAAAATAGAACAAAATTCCGAAATATTTCGTATGATGTATGAAATATATCATTTCTTTCACAAAACAATGTTTAATTTATAACCATACTCGTAATTTTCCCAAACACCACATCTCATTGTGAAATCCAAAGACACATTTTAGCCACCGTTTTATCATGGTGGCCCCAGTTGTAAGACAATTAGGATAGTTTATTATCTAGAGTTAAAATTTACGAATTCTAAAAACAATACTCATTAACCACTTAACTGTCCGATTTTCTTTACTCTATAAAAAGATGATTCTTTCTATTTACGGAATTTTTTCTCATGTTGATTCAAATGGTAATCCATTGAATATTTGACTTGTCTATGCATTCGAAGTGATTTTAATTTTGAATTATAATCGTTATGAATGGTTTATTTTTCGCTTACAACTATCAACATTCAATAAATCAAAGCATGTATGTTACCCGAGCAAAACAGTTAAGTGGTTAAATATGCATTGAAATAAACTGATCGCCGAATGTGAAAACAGTATCAGTGAGAATAATCTAGTTTTCATTTAATCACATTAATTATTTGATATGCAATTGCTTTTTTTAACATTTGCTTCTTTTTTAACTCTTTCTTTTTTTGGTATTCTAAAAAAACCTGTATGTTGTTTTGGTAAAAAATTTGAAAATAGAACAAATTTTCCAAATATTTCGAAAGGAATGTAGAATATTACAATGTTTAATTTATAATCATTTATATATTTAATTTATAACCATTATTATATTTGAAAATAAAACAAATTTTCTACATATTTCGTATGATGTATGATACATATCATTTCTTTCACAATATAATGTTTAATTTATAACCCTACTCTTAATTATCCCAAAAATCACATCTAATTATTATTACAAGAAACATCAATACAGCTAAATTTGTCATTCTCTGCTATACCCTAGTAGCACTCAAATGTTGTACAATATTGTACGACACTGATCAATATTATTTAATAACAACATTGCTTCATATCGTCGCACAATATTGTGCTGATCTACTGAGCTGGATTTCGTCGGAATCTCAAAGAAAAGTGCATAAATATTATCAAAAATATGAACCTAAGCAAAATTTAATATATTGTTGAGCCATCATTATGTTTTAATGAAAATAGTTGGATTTTATTTGCTTTCTAGCATATTTAAAAATTGCATTTCATTTCATGATAAAAAAGTAGTTTGTTTTTAAAACAAAATGAATTAAGTTTCTGAGATTAATAACCAAAATTCAGCGTATCACTTTTTAAATGATATCGTCTATTGAGAAATTCTAACCAAAGAGCAATGTTTAAAAGATTTTAAAGGTATCTGAAAACTATTATTGACTTTTTTGAGTATTAAGCTCTCTAAACTTTAAAAGTATTTATTTTTGGATTTTTTTATACGTATATGCCAGATTCATTAATAGAATTATAATTTTAATTACAATTAGAACGTACAAATAAAAGCTCATTTTATTTTTATGTGCTAAATAAATCGAATTCTTCAGCTTTACTTATATTTTGCAGTCAGTCTGTCATCCACTTTACTTGAATTTCTGTTTTTGTTTTTGGATTTTTTCGGAATGATTTTTGGATTTTTTTCTAAGAATATGCCAGATTCATAAATAGAATTATAATGATCATTACAATTTGAACGTACAAATAAAAGCTAATTTTATCATTATGTGCTAAATAAATCGAATTCTTAAGATTACATTACTTTTTGCAATCGGTTTATGACTCACTTCAGTTGAATTTCTGCACTCAAAATAATAGCCATTAATTATTTTTATACAAAAATTCCATTCTGTTATATAAGTTAGTTATTATTTTAGTAATAGATGAAAAAATAGAAAAACTAGATTCTTTATGGATTAAAACAATTATCAATTCTTTCATGAAACGAGTTTAATTTTATGTCTTTTAAATTATATTTATTATTATAAATCCAAGCAGATGGCATTCAGTTGCAATAGTTGAATAATTTATGTACAGCCTGCATATGTATTCATGTTATAAATTTCTTAATATGCATAATTATAAATCAATATAATGCACAAATTGGATGTATTTTTATTCCCTTAGTACCATATTTTTTCAAGGAAAACAGTTAATTTAAGGACATATACAGTTATAATTGAGAAATTTAGTTACCAAAATTCTTTGAGGGAAAAAAACTACTTATTTCCACTTTTTTCATCTTTTGCTTGTGGAATTTGTTTCTATTTATGTAAAATGACAACAAATTTATTGACATAGGAACCAATTTTTTCAAAACTATTATTTATTACTCGCCTAAGGAAATTGATTTGTTGTTTCGTACTACTGCATTGACTGTTGATATGGAATGAGATTCGATGCAGAGGATTCTATGAAGAACTGTTGATATAGAATTTAAGATTCATAGCTCCTACAATGGAAGGAGTCTTCCTTCCCAATCCAAATCTTTATAAAATTCTTTTTGAAATGTAATGGAATTTTTATTCAACAATAGCGAAGCTTTTTTCTTTTCAATGTAATAAAGTTTCAGAAGAAATACTTTAAAGATTATTGCGTATGTAAGCTTTAATAAATATTTAAATTAATGCAATTAAGTAATGGTTAAGAAACTATATAAACGCTTGAAAAAAAATCCCGCTATTGTAAAACACTAAAAAATATAACCGCGAGCTTCTGATTTCAAAACGATTTAAGTCTTACATTTTGCTTACTTCCGACAAACAAAAAAATCAAACAGAAACTCTTTGCAATTATGAATTCGAAATTCTACAGCATTTAATGATATTTTCTGAAATAACTCTTTATTATGTTTATTGTTTCTCGAATGCAAAGAGCTGTTTCTTTTTGTCTGCGATTACATGCGTAGGGAAAAAATAACTCAATATTTGATTACTTCAAATTCAATGAAATATTTAGTAGAGATGCAGAAATGCAAAATAAATAACTTATGAAATGCTTAATCCATAAATATTTACGTATCTGTTAAGAATTTATTAGATTTTGAAACGCTATGAGTCAATCTTATAAAACGAAAATGATCATTCAAAAATTTTGAAATGAAGGTGAAATTTGTTTAATTCAAAACTACAAGAAGAAAAAAACAATCGTAATAAAAATTAAATTTTTTTCATAAACAAGGAATTTAAAATTTATGAAGGTCAAAATTGAGTATAGAAAGCCAAAACGATAATTTTAGAATAACATTGTCATGGTCAAAATTGAGTATAGAAAGACAAACCGATAATTTTAAAATAGAATTGTCAATAAAGATTTATTTTCAATATTTAATTCTTTTTTAGATATACATAACTATTAAATGATAGTAAGTCATTTTAATAGTTTCAGTAATAATAATGATAGTTAAAAATTTGTTGATTTCAAAAATAAGAATTTAACTATTAAAGTATTTAAAGTATGATTAATTTAAAGTATTATTATTAATAATAATTAAGTATAGAAAGACAAAACGATAATATTAAAATAAAATTGACAATAAGGATTTATTTCCAATATTTAATTATTTTTTAGGTATGCATAACTATTAAATGATAGTAAGTGATTTTAATAGTTTCAGTAATAATAATTGTTAAAACTTTACTAATTACAAAAATAAGAATTTAAATTATTATTATTATTATTAATTAAGGATATAAAGACAAAACGTTGATTTAAAAAAAGTTTTTAATAAAGATTTATTTTCAACATTTAATTCTTTTTTAGATATACATAAATACTAAATGAATAGTAAGTCATTTTAATAGTTTAAGTAATAATAATTATAGTTAAAAATTTGCTGATTTCAAATATAAGAATTTAAAGCATTAAATATGATTGATTTAAAGTATTTAAAATATTATTAATTTAAAGTATTATTATTATTATAAATTGAGTATAGAAAGGCAAAACGATAAATTTAAAATAAAATTGTCAATAAAGATTTATTTTCAATATTTGATTCTTTTTTTGATAAACATGACTATTAAATGAATAGTAAGTCCTTTTTATATGTAAAGTAATAATAATTTTAGTTAAAAATTTGCTAATTTCAAAAATGAGAATTTAAACATGTAAATTGATTTTAATAAACCTTATGCAACACTTGGAACATAAAAACTGTAGAATAAATTTTAACCATACAGTTCATTCGGACTGTATGGATAAATTTTATTCTACAAAGGAGAATTTAAAGCAATGGATATAGAGCTGACCTTTTTGATTGAATACAATCTACAAGAGTAAAAACAACAAGTAGATTAAAAACTTTAAAATTATTCATCTATTCTGCTCATTGAGGATAAATACAACATAATTAATTGAAGAATAATCAGAATAAGAATAATTTTTGAGGTAGATTTTGCTATAATTAATTTTTTAAAGCCCATTTACGGATGATAGTTTGTTTTGAAAAGATATTTCAGATGATCGATCTAATTGGAATGATTCGAATTAAATTAATAATTCGAATAATAATAAGATAAGATACTTGAAATAATTAGAATTACATTAATAATTCGAATAATATTAAGACAATTGAGATAATCCGAATTATATTAATAATTCCGATAATAATAAGATAAGATACTTGAAATAATCCGAATTAATATAATAATTCGAATAATAATAAGTTACATGAAATAATTCGAATTAAATTAATAATTCGAATAATAATAAGATACTTGAAGTAATTCGAATCAAATTAATAATTCGAATAATAATAAGTTATTTGAAATAATTCGAATTAAATTAATAATTCGAATAACTATAAGATACTTGAAATAATTCTAATTAATATAATACTTCGAATAATAATAAGATACTTGAAATAATTCGAATTAAATTAATAATTCGAATAATAATAAGATACTTGAAATAAACCGAATTAAATTAATAATTCGAATAATAATAAGGTACACGAAATAATCCGAATTAAATTAATAATTCGAATAATAATGAGATACTTGAAATAATTCGAATTAATTATTTGAATTAAATTAATAATTCGAATAATTATCAGATACTTGAAATAATTCGAATAATAATCAGATACTTGAAATAATTCGAATAATAATAAGATACTTGAAATAATTCGAATAATAATAAGATACTTGAAATAATTCGAATTAAATTAATAATTCGAATGATAATAAGATACTTGAAATAATTCGAATTAATCAAGTTCCACCACACACACTAATAAATCGAAAAAAAGGAAAATCAGTACTTACCCAATCGGTGGGAACTTTTCATTGCGGAGAATTGTCGTTTTTCATCGGGGCAAATCCTTATTTTAAAACACAATATCTTCCGATCTTCAGTAAGCTTCTAGCTCCACCATTTCAACAAATACTATATATATATTTCTCAACTTAATTCCAGGCACTGTGTTTTTCATGACGTCGTAGAAAATTGCTTTAAAAATAGCATCATTTTTTGGTCCTTAAATATTCAACCATCTATTCAACTTCTAATTATAAATATGCACCAATTTGATTTATTAATTTTCCGACGATAGTTAAGTTATGAAAATATTTTTATTTGGTTCAAATCTGGGAAGATGTTTTTTTCTTTGCCAGAAGAAATATATACGTTACCTATAAGGTAAATTTCTAATGATATATTTTCTGTATTTAAGGAATTAAAAAGTCTATGCTTATTTAACCACTTCAGTGTCTAACTCCAGTAAAATTCCTTCAAGATTTTCAGGTTTCTACCGTCTAAACTATGTTACCGAAAGAAAGTTGCTAGTTTACCTCTGAAACCTGGGCTAAATCACAAACTACTTCTACATCGATTTAGATTTACAGAGAAAACGCATAAGACACCAAAAGCTACATTGAAAAGTCTACAACTAGATCATTGAGTTAGATTCAGTAGTTTTGTTCCGAAAATTTTGACTTTATTGGAAAAAGAAACAAAATTAAACGTCGCAAAACCGTGATTCATATTCCTTCCGATTTTAAGAGTCATAACAATTCAATAATTATAAATTGAACATCATTAAATATTTTCTCCTTTTTGACTTTAAGTCGTGACTGATTCGATCCAAACGCTTAATCATTTTATTTCTTTATAATCTAACTAATTGCTGACGTCAAACCATCATTTGGAAACCAAGCGATTATTTAAAATTAAGAAAATTGCAAACGATAGAAAAAAATATATCTGAAAGTATTCGAAAAATTCGTCTTGAACAGTTAGTCCAAAATCCAAAAAATTCCAACTTCGCTTCCTCTGATTATCCGGTTAATTTGAACTCCAATTGAGCTCCCGGATAGCAGCAACTCCTGTCCGGACGTCTGCTCAGCACTGTGTAGTCCGGCAGGGTGCGAAGCCGAATGGAATGCGAACTGCACATGCGCACTAGAAATCCGGAGCTTCGCCCACTGATTTCTCTTGTACTGTTCCCGGACTCAATTCCATCTTCTTTTCTTCGCAATCCGGAAGTAATCCTTTAAGTCCGGCTTCTTTTTTTCGAACCTTAAAGTACCCCTACTTTTGTAAAATGTTTCCTGGGGTGAATTCTAACTCCTCTCCCATATTTTTGTATAGAAATGTTTCGTATTTGTGAATGCATATCGTATTGAGAAGTGACGCTAGACTGCATGTCAATAGTAAACATTTTATTCGAGTCGATTGTAAATATTTTCTCTTTTTGGGGGGAAAAATAAAATAAATAGTGGGGATTTTCTACGCTTCGCTTTTGTATTCATGTATCGTTGTTCAGAATGTGTTGAATTTTTTGGAAAATGGGACCCAATGTGTGCAAAAGATGACGCTTTTAAGGCCTACGTTCGAAGGATAATTTTTTAAAAATTGGACTTTTTGAGAACTATTTAAATCTATGCATTTTAAATTTGTTGTCAATTTAAAATACAAAATACGATAAATACAATAAAATTAGTTGAAAAATATAATAGTTTGCGAAATATAAAAATTAGTAGAAAATTTTAATGAAATTGAACCAAAACGGTTATTTTCTTTTGGATAAAAAAAAAGTGGATATTTTTGGGGATTTTGTTTTTGTATTCTTTTTGCTTCTTTTTTGTATTCCAGTATCGTTTCAAACTCTGTTCAATTTCTTGGAAAATGTAACCCGATGTGTACGAAGGAAAAATTGAAAAATTTGATTAAAATAATAGTTTTGATTTAAAAAAATTTGATTTAATAGTTTTTAAAAAATTCAATTTTTTAACTTTGAATTAAAAAAAATATTTAAACCTATTGTTTGTAAATGTATTGCCAATTGTACTACAAAATGGTATTAATACTACAAAATTTATTTCAAAATACAATATATTTTGAGAAATAGGAAAATGTGTAGTACATTTTAGTGAAATTGAACCGAAACGGTTCACACTCTTCACAAAATTTTAATGCAGCCATCCTATTTTTCTTTGCACACAAGTTACGGAATAGAATGACGAATGAAATTTTTTTCCGGACTAGTGCTGAATTTCTTGGAAAATGGACCCAATGTGTGCAAGAAATGACGCTTTTATTGGTATTCGACTTACGTTCGAAGAAAAAGTTTTGAAAAATTGAATTTAAAAAAACTATTTAAGTCTATGGATTTGAAATGTATTGTCAATTTATAATATAAAATATTATAAATATAATAAAATTATTAAAGAAATATAATATATTTTGAGTATATATTATA